>UFQX01001054.1:9387-28815 GCA_900497675.1 Arapaima gigas
CCAGCTCCCCCCCCCCCCCCCCCCCCGTTATGCTCTAAATTAAATGAGGGAAAACCAACAGCAGCCTGAACAACTTCTTCCCATATTTTTTCCATTTTGTTTATTTATTTATTTATTTATCTATCTATCACCAAAAAAATGTCACTGTGGCTACGGCATTTGTTTGTTCCTTTTTACAAAGAAGAAGCCCAGAGCTGAAGAAAACCATTTCATACTTGGTTGATCAGCTTCCCAAAGGTTGAAGACGGGGAGGAAAAAACACGGAAAGTCAAAAAAACACACAAGTGTTGTGTCTTTCATTTTTTTATTGCTTATATAACAGTTTGTATGATTTTTACAAGTCTTGCTGTAAAGCTGATTATATACTGAGTCAGATTAAAAAAAAATAAAACTAAAAACAATATGATGATAATAATAAGGTTATAGCCACAATTCTTGATGTCTTCTTTGTCAGAGATTAAATGCACCAAGATAATTTTGGAGCATAAAATCCTGCAAGTGCTTTTTATATATATTATGCCAAAGAGGACACAGCTACAGATTCAGACTGCTGGGAGTAAACTCCAATAACGCCACCCTAAAAAGCACAGGGCAAGATTTTAAAATACAATTAAAAAAATCAAGTCAGAGGTTTAATACGATTTTAAAAATATGCAGCCAGCCACTGTCTCGAAAATAGAACCAGGCAGCTGTCAAACAAACTTGTCGCAACTCTCCACACTACTACACCGGAAACATATAAGGACAAAATAAAAAAGGAAAAATAACACCACACTTGAAGCTGTGAACCTTTATGTGTCCAAGCCAACTCTCGTGACCCCTGCGAGATTTTTCCCTAAGTATATATAGAGTACCTCACCTCTGTTGAGTAGTTCTCATTTTGCAGTGTCAAATGAAGGCATATTTAAATTGGAATTAAAAATCAAACTAAATTTAAAAATTCAACAAATATATACTGTGCAGTACCATACGGTATACCATAATAAAATAATACAGTAAATGAAACTGTATTGTGTGCTGCTATGAATGTATCCAAAGCCTGACATGCTCGTGCATGGGTGTTATCAGCTGTTTCTGCCTGTTTCACGTTCTCTGAATGTGTTTGCACGGTGTGGCTACATTTAGTACACATTTCATTTTTTAACTGACCATAATAACACCATTAAGTGTTTTATAATCAGGTAACTGGTGATTACAGTGTTTATCCTGCTCAAGTCATTGGTTGATAGTTATATTGGTGTTTTCTGATGAGCTGCGAGCACTTTTTTTTTCTCCGTTTAAAATAATAGAACATAGATGCTTAGTATCCAAAAAATTTGGTTTCCAATCAGGAATTAGTATAGTGTAAAGTAAAAGTTTCCTCCTTTTTTTTAACAACCTCAAACCCCAAAAGGGGGTACTGCACTGTAAAAAAAGTGTTCAATGTTGGTATCACCACAAACTCACATATCAAAAAGATAGGATGATTGGTCAAAAAGAAAACAAAATCTATTTTTACTCCTGCTTAGTCTGAGGGAAGGGTTTGCAAGTTTTCAAAATAAGATCACATGAGGCCCCTTGGTTAATAAGTTTTTTTTGGTTGACCCTCTAATATAATATTTTTTTTCTAATTTAAGGAACAACATAAGGACTCTATGCTAAAATAAAGCTTTAGGTGGGTTTGGGGATTTCCATTTAAACCAGTTTCTTCTCCATGCCAGAAGAGTGGTAAACGAGAAGGTATCATTTGTTTAACTGGACACTGAAACCCCATTTCATGAGATTCCAAAATTGGCCATTGCAAAATTATACTACATTTCTACATCAAACTCTTCTGACTCACATTCAAAAATCCTGACAATCCAGGACACAAACAAAACATATATGTTAAATAAGCCTTGGTACCAGTTCCAGATTTTATCTATGTTTGATTTATTTTAGCTAATTTAGTTAATGCAATGGAGGGTCTAAAATTGTATCAAGTCCAGTCTAATACAAGAGGCTGGCTGGTTAATTCTACCTAGATTATTGTCCCAAGTATTTTGTGTCCAAGCTCTTCCATCCACTCAGATTGAATCTTATCCAGTGTCCATTTGATGGATATGGCCATATGTTAAATTCTTGAGAACAGGCCCTTATGTGTGAAGGAATTTGGATTATAGCATCTACTACTGAATTTGATAATAATTTTGAAAAAGTTGGGCTTTCTGTTTTAATGCAATTCCGAATCTGAAAATGCTGGAAGAGACTGGAATTTGGGAGCTTTTATTTGATGATGAGGGTGTTAAAGCTGGTAAAAGTCCCATCCGTGTAAAGATCCTTAATTTTACTAATGCCTAAGCCCCCCCCACCGCCTCACAAACACAATTCGCCCTGGCGGGAACAAGTGGTTGCTACATCTAAACATTTTTTTGTCAAATTCTGTCAAAACTGTGCCCAAATCTTGAGAGTACTTATGTCAGCAACTGTACCGCCTTCTTTGCATCTAAGAAGACAGTAACTTCTGGAATGTCCAAAGAAGCTGGGGAGTTTATGACTGCTAGTTTAAAAAGATTAGTAAAGGAATGATGAAACTGAATGAATCTTGTCAGGTTTGACAAAATTATATCTGCCATGATGATATTTAGCCAGGAGCCAAGAATTTTAGCTAATATCTTGGGTCATTATAAATACGTCGGTATGAACTACATTGTAATGCAACTAGTACCAGGTTAGATTTATTCTGGTCAGGACTGTTGCGTGGATTGGAAGCACCTGGGAAAATTCAACATTGTAGACATAAAGACCAACAGGAGTTGAGAATGATGGTGGAGCGTTTTTCCCTTATGGCACTTAGGAGTTTGTTTGTCAGTTAGCTTTAGCAATTCATTGTATTCTGTTTGTGCTCGGATACTTTTGTGTAGTTTTGTTTATAGAGAGCAGCGTCCTGTTTCTGTTCCTGTGTTTTGTAGATTAGTGTGTTTTGGGGTAGTTACCTAGTTAGAAGCAGAACACTTGGCTTTGCCATGTTTCTTTTCTGGGTGTGAGGTAGATAAGGGGTCTTTGTTTCGGCACAATAAAATAAGTTGGTTTTTTTTTCTGGTAGGACACTTCTTAGCACAACTCCATCGCATGTATATATTCACTGTGTGTCAAACACAGTCCCCACAATAAACCCTTAGCCAAATATCCCTTGGTTTGTTCCTGAGACGTTATTCTCATGACATACAGTACTGTGCAAAAGTGTTAGGCATGTAACTTGAGTGTCTGTTGAGAAGTACAGGTAGATTCTTGTCTACCATCAGGGAGGTTTCTCATTGGTCCCAAATTCATTGTGCAGCCTGAGAATGACCTCAAACACCCAATCTCAGTCATACACAACTATGTTGAGCACAAAGAAGGAATCCTGCAACAGATGCTATGGTCCCCACAGAGCCCTGATCTCAACATGATCCAGTCAGTCTGGGAGGACATGCACAGACAGTCAAAGTCTGCAGAACTGTGGTCAGTTCCTCAAAATGTTTGGAACAACCTTCCAACCTCTATCTTAAACTGCATGCAAGTTTGCATAAGAGAATTGATGCTGTTTTAAAGGCAAAGGGTGGTCCCACCAAATATTGATCTGATTTTTAGAAGGTTTATTGATTAATAAGGATTCATGGCATTATTTCTGGAACCATCCTTGCATTTTCCCCACAAGTGCCTAAGACTTTTGCACAGTACTGTGTATATTCAACATCTTCCTTTTTATCAATTATGTGTGACCCCCTTCACCCCCCTGCACCTAAAGGAACCAAACACCTAGAAGGGGTTGAAGTATATGACTGTTAGTCTTATATTAAAACTTTTTGTGATGTTAAATATAACAAGGCTTTTTGTATGTAGAATTAGTACAAATTAGAATTAGTACATTAGAATATGTTGCTTTTTACAAAGGATTCAGTTTTCTATATAGAAAGGTAATCCTACAAAGCCGAGAAAGAAGACTTGGCTATAACCTGATTGACATGAGACATTATCAGCTATAAAGCTATAACATTAAAAAAAGATAGAGAATAATGTTCTCACAGCAGGGGATACTGCTGTCTCACAATGTGTGTTCAGGCGTAGTTTCAGCCAGCCCCAGGATGTTTTGCATGTTGAATGTGTTTGCAAGCCAGAGACATCCAACGCAATGCTAAACTGTCCCATAACACGAAACAGTGAGAACTGTCGCCATGAACTAAATTTGAAGAACTTCCCTAGAGTTTGATTCTAGGTCTGGCGTAGGTACTTGTATGAACTGTAAGTAAAGTCATATTAATGTTAGTACATTTGAATGAGTTTTGTTAACAACAGTTCAGAACTTAAGGACTCCTTGGCAGTTCAGAACCTGGTGGTCATGGCTCTGTCCTTGTTGGGGCCCCTGGCACGTCTTGTTATAGCGCTGAGTAATGAGGGCTGCTGTAGGTCTGGTTTCCAGCTGCTGCCAAGGGTCAAGCAGAATCACCTACGGGGAAGAAAAAGAAAAATGCAGCAGCTGGGCCCATCAACAAAGTTACTGTGTGTGTGTGTGTGTGTTTCATAGTGCTCATGGAAAATTGGACACAGCACTCAGTTATATTTCAGGATGACAGAAGATTTGGGTGAAATGCAACTGTTATGGGGGTGTCGTGGTACTTGACATCCACCACGAAGATTTGCAGCAGCTCATTTTTCAGTAGTGTGATAGAACACCGGTGAACAAGCACCAGTAATAAAAACACATCCACTGCAGGTTGGGTGGTTTCTGCACCCCCCCCCCCCACCACCGGTTTTTCTTGAACAGCATTATGTCTCTAAAACATCTCAAAGACTAAATATAACACCACGCTGAGTGTATCAAAAACCCAACACCGTATTTCCTACAGAACGGAGCGGGCCTGCAGAAAATAATATTGCTCTAAATTGAGAGCAGCGTCGTCCTGTCGCTGGCCGAACGTTTGGCCTTATTGGATACTAAACTACCCTCACTTCCTACTTGACGTAACAGATGTATTTTCCGTTGTATTTATTTTATAAACGCTCACCTGTATAAAAAAGAGAGAAAAACGAACCCTCCGTCCTGCTGTGATTTTACTAATATCAGCCTTGTCTTTGACTGATAAGTCTAAAGATATTTGCTCCAATTAGAACTATTATGCCCACAGGCTCAGCAACGCTGTGAGCAGCAAGGCTGTCTGAACTGTCAGCAATTATATGGACCTGACTGTAACACTGGCAGCTGGGGTTGTCAGCGCCGATTACCGCTTTTTCCTTCAGAACATGTGTGTGGGTAGGGCTTACACGCCATCGCAGACACTGGGGAGAAGACATATCAATAGAAATAGAATGATTAAAAGATCTGGCGGGGGGGGGGGTAGATGCACACACATCGTCTACTCCTGTAAAGAAGGGGGTGAGAAATTAAAAAAAAAAAAAAAAGACGATCATCTCCATGGCAACTAGTGCAAGGGCCTTCACAAACCTGATGGATTGTAGTTGCCCTTGTAGTGTATTAAAATGGGGGGGGGGGTGGGGGGTGGAAAAAAGAGCCTGGAGGTGTCTTCTATCTGATGGCTGGTTGCTATTTCCAAATGTGTTCTCCACTCAAGGGATTCCCTTGTGAATACATTATCTACTGTTGTATATTCATGTGCTTCTCTGCAGTCCTCAACAACATTTCTGGCTGTTGATAAATGTAAAAATGTAAATGTTCCCGAGGTATTCAGCAATACTGGTCCAACGTTTCTTTTCCCACCTGATTATAGTGTATAGTTTCTGCTCCATAAGTATAAAGCTTTAATTGATGGAAGCACTGCACGCATTCAGTTTGAACTGCTTCTCTGACCGAGGATACTCCATGTGAATGAATCATATGTATTATGTGCATAATATTGGATATACATACAGTACTGTGCAAAAGTCTTAGGCACCTGTGGGGAAAATGCTATAAAGCGAGGATGGTTCCAAAAATAATGCCATCTATACTTGTTAGTCAATAAACCTTCTAAAAATCAGATCAATATTTGGTGGGACCACCCTTTGCCTTTAAAACAGCATCAATTCTCTTATGCAAACTTGCATGCAGTTTAAGGTAGAGGTCGGTAGGTTCTTCCAAACATTTTGAGGAACTGGCCACAGTTCTTCTGCACACTTTGACTGTCTCTGCATCTCCTCCCAGACTGACTCGATCATGTTGAGATCAGGGCTCTGTGGGGACCAGACCATCTGTTGCAGGATTCCTTCTTTTTGCTCAACATAGTTGTGTATGACTGAGATTGGGTGTTTGAGGTCATTCTCAGGCTGCAGAATGAATTTGGGACCAATGAGAAACCTCCCTGATGGTAGATAAGAATCTACCTGCACTTCTCAACAGACATTGAAGTTGCATGCCTAAGACTTTTGCACAGTATTGTATATGACTTCATATTCATTAATTCATCAATTATTTCTTTGTTAGATTTTTATAGTTAAAAAGTTGGCGTGCACATTTTTCTTCTGAAAGGCAGCCCCACAGGTATATGTAACTATTTATTCTTTGACTTCTTTAATAAAGTTACTACATTTGGGCAACAGCGAGTGAACTCTGAAGTACCAGGATGGAGACTATCACTGTACCCTGTAGATATGCATTTTAATGTGGAATGGGAAACGTCCAGCTGAAAAATGGTTAGGATGGTTGGGTATTGGTCCAAATAACACGATTTGGATGCAGTCATTGATGGACTTAGCAGTTGCCTGTGCAGGGCCTTCAGAAAGTATTCACGCCCCTTGATTGTAACACAATTCCAAATGCAATACACAGTCATATTAATTCATATTTAAATGTGATTTTTTTTCCCCTCGCTCCTGAAGAAGTAATTCTCTATAATATTAAGATGAAATGGAATATTTTCAGGATTATATTAAAAATAAAAATGTGAAAATTACAGCAATCCCTCAATATCAGAACATAATTGGATATCGAATTTTTTTTTCGGATACTGGGTGCCTGTTTCTCATTATTCTGAATGGGGAAAAAAATAATAAAATAATGTGCTCCCACCCCATCGGAAAACACCCATATAACCATCAACCCATGACTTCAGTAGGATAAACACTGTAAACACCAGTTGCCTAAATAGAAAACACTTAATGTTGTCATTAATGTGTATGTTTATAGCACGCGGTGCAGTGTGTGCAGTACAGCACATTTCACATTAGTCACTAAGTTGCACACAATTGATGAGAGGGCGCATGTGTGGGGTTTGCAGCTGCACTTCATTCTTATGAGATGTTGAATAAAGAGAATAAAGATGTGTAGTCAACCATGTAGCCTCTTTGTTTCACACAACTGGGATTTAGATAAAAATGTTTGTTTTTAAAAGAATAAAATGTGCAATAAATGTAGTGATGCAGTGCAAACATGTTCAGACAAAGCAAAACAGGCAAAAACAGCTGATAACATCTGTACATGCACACGCCTGGCTTTGGATAAAATCGTAACAGCACACAATAAAGTTACAGTATATACATTCACTGCATTTTTTATTATAGTACACAGCATATTATTTAGTTGTTGATTTTTTTTCATTTATTTTGATTTTTGTTTGCCCTTCTTTTTTTACATTTGGGATTTTTAAAAATATTTCTTAAGTTTCCATTTGGATACTTGTTTTAGGTATTAATTTTCAAGAGATCTTATAACTAATTTTTTTTAATTACTGTACTTCCTCTTTTTGTTTTAACAACCTAAATTGGGTTTGATATTCAATTATCTTGACAGATCACACTTAATACCTTAATAAGATACACCTGTGTTCATTTTGACTTCACCTGGTTAAATGCATAATGATTGCACAATAAAACAGCTGAAGAAGGTTATAAAAACATTGATAGAAGCACTTAAATTCATTGTAACAAACTGGAAAAAACATTACTAAAGCCAGACACTACCAACTGTCCACACTGTCCTCCAAACTGGGCAAGAAAGGCAATTGTCAGAGAAGTGACCAAGAGGAAAGCTGTAACACTGACAGCTGCGGAGCTCTTTGGCTGAAATGAGCGAAGATGTCCAAACATCCATGATCTCTTCAGCACTTTAGAAATTCGGGGAGGTCTGGGAAAGTGCCAAGGAAGAAGCCATGTTTGAAAATTGCCAACCTTATGTCATGCCTGGAGTTTAGTAGTAGCAATGTGAGAAAACCTGAAACATTTTGGAAGAAGATTTTGCAGTCTTTGGCCTGAAACCAAAGCATTACGTTTATTGTAAATCAAATGCAGCCAGGTAGCACCGTGCCTACAATCAAGCATGGTGGTGGCAGCATCATGCTCTGGGGTTGTTTTCAGCAGGAGGAATTGGAAAGCTTGAGCCCATCAAGGGCAACATGGATGGAACAAAATACAAGCAAATCTACTTCAGTCAGCCAGAAATCTGCATTTAGAAAGATTAATTTCCTAGCAGGACAAAAACTACTAAAGAATGGCTTAAAAAAGAAGCAATGAGTACCTGGGCAAACTGCCAGCTGTCTTAGTCCGTGAGCTTAAAGACCTACTCCATACGACACTGGAAAAAGCCTTGGCTTCAAATTCCAGCACTTCATCCACAATTTACCAAACAACACATATCAGGGCACACGTCTTACAGACATAGAAGCGTTATGTCCGACAGTAGCGAATGAAGATTGTTCTCTACTGTAATAAACAAGAACAAGCTGCTAGTGGAAGAGCTGGATTATTTTAAAAAACTGCTCCTGCAGATTCAATAAACTAGATACCTTTATTACTGAGAGGCTGGAAGGATTGGACCTAGTTAAGTTCATGGTTGACCTTTTTACACTGATTTATTGGGAGGATTTCTTTCCATCCCTACCGATCCTAGACTATGCATATCAAATTGGCAGGTGACCCGATTCGACCCAGTCGGACCACAGACCACAAGTCATGCACGTGCAATTCCAATATCTCCAGGTTAATGGTGCTACAGGAAGGAAGAGAAAAAGCAAAACAGTTCACCTATAATGGTGCAAGGATCTTTCTCTTCCCAGACTACAGCACAGCCATTATGCAGAAAGTGCTCCAAATTTAAACAAGTTAAAGCTAAGCTGTTCCAGGGGAAAGTGACGCTCGTAGTGGATCTGGTGCATCTGTGGATACCCTGGAACTTTTATCTGTGTGCCAAGTTCGGTCGCCTCTCCACGGACCATTTTTTTCATCAAGTCAGGAATTTTGCATGCCATTATTGGCCCCCTAAGCCATCATGGAATGCTTTGCTTAAACCAGCGACAAATCAGAGAGGATTATTATCATCTCTGTGCAAACGCATTTTATCTTATGGGGTTGACAACACAATCTGTAGGATTAAAAATAAATGGGACACAGAAGTTGGTATTGAATTCACTCAGGAATGATGAGATGGTGCTGTTAAAACGGTTTACTTTACTAAGGCCAATTTAGCAGACATTTCCCCAGACACTGACAGTAGCTGCGACCGGTGCACTCATTCCCCGGCTGATCTCAGATGTTTTGGTCTTGTCGTGAATTGAAGTGTTTCTGGAATGCTTTCTTTGGGGTACTCTGAAAACTTGCACAGACCGATTTGTAGCCATAGCCATTTATATCAATATTTGGATTGCTCAAAAACCCTTCCACACTGACAACCAAGCAGTCTAATATTGTTGCCTTTGTCTCTTTAATAGCTAAGCATAGGATATTGTTAGACTGCAAAATCTCCCAGTTCCCGCTCATTCTCCCTCTGGCTCAAAGATATGTTCTATTTTCTCAAACTAGAAAAAAAAGTTCACCTCACTTGATTCTGTCAAGCATTTTACCACCTTCAGTTCCCTTATCAATTACTTTGATTCTCTAGATAACCTGCCTTTGGGATGAGTGTGGATCCTTGAACTTCTTCTAACCCTATTGATGCCTTGCTTTGTTTTGTAATGATCCTGTATGGCAGACACTCAAGATCGTGCCCCACTCCTATGCACTCGCTGACTTGTTGATGTATATTTGTCTTTACAATTTAAGTTTTTTTTTTTAACTTTTCATTTTCCGTCGAAGTTCTGTCAAGGGTCTAGGGTGGAGGGATGGGGTGCTGTATTTTGTTGCTTGCTGCTGTTTTGGTTATTTATTGTGTCTATATGGAAAAACTTAAAATAAAAGTGTCAAAAAAACATGTGTTATGACTCGAATATTGCTCTCCACCAGTGTTCTAGATTTAATCTGCTTTGAAGAATGCACAAAAATTCCAAAATCTCTATGCAAAGCTCATACAGACATAACTAAGAACACTTGCTGCTAAAGGAATATGTGCAAAGTTTTGACTGGGGAGGGAATACTTTTGTGCATGAGAAATGTTAGTGTTTCGTTCTTGAGAAACAAATTTCTTTCGGGTAAAAAAAAAGTCATAAATCTGCAGGATTTATTGTGAGCGAAGGGAGAAAAAAAGTTAAATGGCAAATTTTAATGAATTCAAATTTGGGGGTGTAATGGGAACGAAATGGGGGGAAAAATTCAAGCGGATGAATACGTTCTGGAGGCTCAGCAACCTTATAAACAGGGTTCACTTGGGTTACTTGTAACTTTTTGCTGTACCTTAACCACAGTGCCTTAATCGTGACGTACATTTCAGCTGCAAGCTTCATGCTCATTCATTCGGGAAATGTATCACTGACTGCAAATTTCCAAACTCTGGGTCTCCTGCCTGCAGCAAAACCTCAACGATCTTCTAGTTTCTACCTAACCAAAACAACAACTCGGTATCCAACAAGACTACGAATAGAAATGTGGGCCCTGGCAATATCATTTGACGTTGTCAATGTAACCTAAATTTGTAGAATGCGTATGTAACATTGTGACGCTCGAACGTCGCTGCTGTTTCCCCGTAGCACTCGGCCTTCACAAATGATGTTACGGTAAACTAAGACGGGGTAATATGTTTCCAAGCACAACTGACAAGTGGTAGTGCCATCAAAGCCTTGTGATTTGGTGTCTTTAAAAGTTGGCCAAGGGGGGAAAAAAAAATGTCTCAAGGCTGTACTGGGGGGTTTGCTTAGTGAGGGGGTCTGATTTTTCTTCCACTGCATCTTGGACGAAACAGGCTGGTGTGCACACCGCGCCTGGGGTTAGGTTCTCTAATTGCTGTGAACACAAGCGCCTTTTTATTCGGAGAGGAAACCCGAGAGCTCCTCTGAGACAAGTTTCCTGTAAGTAGCTCTTGGGAACAGCAATCACTGCAGAGGCCCAGGCAGACAGAGGAAGGAGAGGGCTTCTCCAAGGGATCGCTCAAGTTTAAAAAGTAGATCTGCTTTTGAGAGGTGCTAGCTTTAAAAGTAACGGATGGTTTGGACTGTTTTCAAGTTTATAATGCATGCAGGTATTGAGACCGATGCCTCGCCAGACTAACCACCACACAGGGAGGGGCACATCTCATTACATAATTGAAATAAATAGCACCCCATGATATTTTTCACTACCATAGCTTGTTTGCCATGAAAACAATAAACTGCATTTGACTAGGTGAGTTAAACTTCAATTTGAACTATTTGGAGTTATTAGTATATTCATTTTCTTTAAAATTATGCTTATTACAGCATTTTTTTAACTCGGGGTATGAATAGGTTTTTAGCCTACAATACCAGTGAAAAGTTTGGTTTCGCCCGGCTAATGTCCATCCATTGACCTGTTGTTGTTGACCACTTAATCTTGGTTAGGGTTGCGGTGGTCCGGAGTCTATCCTACATTTATTGGCCCACCCTCCTGACTAATAATGTTATAAAATGAACATTTATCTTCTGTATGTTTACTGCGCAAAATTTTTTCACCCTGGTTTGTCACTCATATAACATGGATATTTAAAAAGTTATTTATTCATTTGATTTAGCCGATACTTTCGTGTAAAGCAATTTACTGTATAATGCTGGAACTGGGTACTTTGGTTTGCTCTATGGTACCCATTGCCATTATTATTTTTTTTTTTCCCAAGATGCCTTTGTAGCTAGGCCCATTGTCCAAAATGCTCATATGTCACTGTTTCTCTGCAGTTTCTTCTTTTTGTTTGTTTTACTTTTCTAACAAGTGCAGAACTTGCATGGGTAAAACATCCCAGGGTTTGCAACGCTTCGTCTCAAAACAGACCACCCAGTAAATCCCAATCTTAACAAAGCAGGTGTCAGCAACTAAACAAGAGGGGAAGGTCAGATAACCAGCAGATTTTCCAAACATTCAGCAAAGGATAAACAAAGTGAATTACGAGTCCCCAAAAAATGTCAACAGAAAATAAAGACTTAAATAGGACCAGTTGCTAGTGCATGGAGGAACAACAGTTTGAAATCCTCTAAAGAGCGCATTTGTTTAAGGGTCTCAAGGACAGAGCCCCCAGCAGACCATGAAGCTTATCAGGTAATTTGCACATGATTCATGATTCAAATATTTAAATTCTGCTCATTGGATATGTGGCCAGACAGTGATATGTTTCACAGTGGGAAAGAGACGAAGAAGAGAGAAGAAGTTAAATATTCTTGCCTCTTTTCTCCCCCATGAATGTACTAATCCCCCTATTCAGGCGCTGTCTCTATACAATTAACTTGCAGCTGCCAAGGGGCAGGGCGAATCTCTACTTTCTGATCGTCCAGACAGGGAAGCCCTTTGTGGACTCTGTGTCCTTGGAGAAAGTTCTCACAGATCTGTCCTGGAAGCAAGTTTTTGTTCCATTCTCACCAGTCCCACAAGTAACCCTTTCCCCAGCTCCCTAACGGAAACACTCACAACAGTCACCTTTTCTGCTGTGATATTGTAGAAAGTGACATAAGGCACAAGCCATAAACATTTACATTTATCAGTCAATTATAATAAAGATTTAGAAAAAAAATGTACAGCAATCCCTCACTGTTCAATTACGAATATACAGGATACGTTGACAGATATCTGCGCAATCCCTCACTATTCAAACTCTATACCCAAATTTTTGCTATAATGGCTCTTGAAAAGGAATACCTAAATATTGGTATCCGAACAGAAACTTCTGTTATAACGAATTTTTAGCCAAAGCTAAAACCTGAATAAAAAGCTAAATAAATTTTTAAAACTCAACAAATACACACCATGCAGCACGGTATACTACAGAATACTGCACGTATTGTAATAAACTGCAAGAAAAGCAAAAGGTTGAAAGGTGTGTGCATGTGCATGTCCATGGTGGTGTCTTATCACCTGTTTCCACTTGTTTCCTTGCAAGTTTTGAACTCATTTTGTGTGAACGTGCCTCTCCCTAATTATGGAACATGAACAGGAGGACTGATTTCAATAACACGATTGTAGAAGCCGTTGCAGGTCATATGGAGATTTATGAAAGACAATTACGTGAAGGCAAAGTTCCATTTTGAGATTTTTTTGCCCAGCACCCACCCCCTCTATCCATTCCAGTTGTTTTACGCATCCGACTTTCCTGCTCTACCCAGCAAACCTCACAAGGGTCTTTTCTTCATTAGATGAAACCCAGTAAAAGCTGTTAGCCATTTTTGTTTAAACTGTAATCGGTAGTGTTTTTAATTAAACTGCATTTTTTAAATAAACCAGTTCATTTAAATGCCAGCAAAATAATGGGAAATAGGCATTTGGTATCTGAGCTGCTTTCAGGGATGAAATAGATTCAGATACCAAGTGGTATTTATGGTATAAATGAAGATTATAGTATAAATAGATGTTTTTGACGTTTAATGATAAGGATCTCTTTGTGAACTCAAATTCAGTGGGAAACACCAAAACGTACACATTTTATCTAATGAATAAGTTGCATTTCTAAAGCTGAATCTAACTTAACAAAAGTGAGCTGAATTGACGAATCAGTTTCACACCCTTTCTGGTGAATCTCAGAATATTTTTCTTTGCTAATTGTTGTTTCTACAAGTCCTACCATTAAAAGTACACAGTAGCTGCAAAAAAGAATTCCTGTAAATCAGTAAATCTTCATCTAGTTCAAATACTGTTAGCATTATTACCAGGCATGTGATGTTTATGGCATCTAAAGTTCTCACATAAAATAACAGCAACTGAGTCACTCATCTCATGGTATACAGGATAGGACTTTTGTCTTATAGTCTGAAAGAAGGTCTGGCCTCTGGTCTGAATCCCAATACCCTTGAGCAAGGTAGTGCCTACCTGGGCTTGATACAGTATGAATAATAATAACCTTCTGTACACATAGAAAATCAATGCAATTGATTGTGGAACACTGCAAGTAGACTTCATTAAAGTAACAAGCTGCCTAAAATTTAAAAAGCTTAGCAAAGAAATTCACCTAACCCAGTCTACAAATACTAAACACAAGCCAGAAACTTCCGGAGATTTTTTTAAAATGGTTTTTGTCTATTGTTACTGGAAGTCAGACTATATTACAGAAGAAGATCACTGAAGTCATTCTTCCTGTAAGTACAAAAGACAGTCAACACGGTTAAAATTTTAACGTTATTCAGAATGATCATGCCGGTCCACTCTAAGCCCAGGAAAGGCAATTTATCACTTGGATATAATGCAATAAGTAATAAAAATAGTGTTTAAGTGCAGTTCTTTGTGTTGTAAAGACCTGAAAGCTTTTTTTAAAATGATATTTCATCTGTGTGGATTTTTCACAACATCCACCATTAACCCAAACATGTCGATTGACTGACAGTGAAATGTAACAACACGCTTTCTGAAAACTGCTGGCATTTAGGAAGTGAGACAAATAACTCATAAATCCCCTTTGCTGTGAGCTGAGTACGTTTCAAACCGCGTGTGTATATATACAGTACTGTGCAAAAGATTTAGGCAGGTGTGGAAAAGTGCTGCAAAGTAAGAATAGTTCCTTTCAAAAATAGAAGTGTTAAAAGTCTATTTTTATCAGTTAACAAAATGCAAAGTAAATGAAGAGAAGAGAAATCGAAATCAAATCAATATTTGGTGCGACCACCCTTTGCCTTCAAAACAGCAGCAATTCTTCTAGGTACACTTGCACAAAGTCAGGGATTTTGTAGGATTATAGTCAGGTGTACAATTTTATATACATATATATATATATGTAAAGGTATATATGGAAAGGTACCTTCAAATATCCAATATCCCAGAAGTTTTTGTGTCATAATGAAAACACAGATGAGGAAATACTCTTCAGAGAACTGTTTTCCCCCCTCTTCTATTTGACCAAACTTGGAGGCACGTGGAGAAGCTAGCAAATGCTCATTCCTGTGACCCTTAGTGCCAGAAGGAAAGACAACGTGCCTGTAGGCTACATCACGTCAAAATGAAACACGAGTTTAAGGCAAACTTTCCTTATTCACCAGATTCTGTCCACCCCTGGCGATCGCATAATTGTGGAATGAGCACCTGTGCATGTAAACTCCGGACTCGATGATACGTGCCATGCCCTCGGGCCACGGAAACACAAACATACGTATGCAAACTGAAAATTAAACAGCTTTGAGAGCGAGCGTTAAGTGTAATGCAAAAATGTACTTACTACACTTTTCTATGTCTTCCAGGCCAGCAGCCTGTCACCTCCAGCCAATTTGTGACAGAGCCGGAGAAACACACCTGGCACCGAGGCGCCCGTCTCCGCTCGGCTGTCACCATCCCCCCCATCTAATCTGCAGACTTATGCAAAGCTTGGACAGTAATGCACATTAAAACCTGTCAATTTCTGCCACATTTGCAATAAATTATCTCACTTGCTGGCACTGAAAGAAAAACCTCTGCAAAAATGGAAAATGGAGTATGAAGCATAAAGCACAAGAGATATGTCTGAAAATTCTTCTCTAAAGTTTGCCTGCGTTATTTATAAATAATGGGATGATACAGCAGTAAAGTTTTCAGAAGGCTGATGCGTATTTCTGTTTCTATATGCATAAAGTTGAGTGTCTTTCTGTCTTTTGGTTTGTTCTTCGTGCACTTTGTTTAAGCCACAAACTTGGAACTTATGTTGGAATTTGGGACAGTGATACCAAGTGAGGTTTTTTCAGTTTAGTACCTTGAAAATGTTTACTTTGGTCTTTGAAATAAGCATCACATGCAGGAGGTAGTTACGTCACAAGCAGAACATACTTTCGTCACATGGGGACCCTTCATGATCCTGACCACATCGTGCAAGCATGTAGGATATCAAACCAGGCAGTCTGGCTGCTTAAATGGGTGAAAAGTTTAAGGGTCATACAGTTTGGTGATATAAAATTTATTACTCTGTGGAAAAAACAGGACATATACATTAGACTCTTTTTTGTTTTGTCTCGTACCGAGCTGTGAGAGGGAAGGAGGGCTTCTGCTGGACGAAGGACCTGACCTGGAAGGCAGCAGTGATGGAAAAACACAAAGTGAAAATATACAAATTAATAAGAAATTTTACATGACACACACAGCACTACATGCATTAGTGATGGAAGGGTATGCAAGTTTGGTGATAGACACTGAGCGCCCACTTTATTAGGAACACCATTCTAAGACCGGGTAAGACACCGTTTGTTGTCAGAACAACCATTGTGGCATGGATTGAACAAGGTGCTGGAAACATTCCTTACACATTTTGGTCCATGTTGACATGACTGCATCAAGTAATTGCTGCACATTCATGCTGCCGATCTGCTGCTTTGCCACCTTTTCCAAAGGTGCTCTATTGAATTCAGATCTGGCAACTGGGGAGTCCACTAAAGCTCACTCAGCTCATTGTCATGTTCAGGGAACCACTTTGAGATGACATCTGCATTGCAACATGGTCCATTTTCATGCTGGAAGTAGCCATTAGAAAATGGGTAAATTGTGGCCAGTTTGTGTCAAATGATGCTCAGTTGGTATTGGGGCCCAGTGTGTCCCAAGAAAACATTTCCATCAATCACTTTTTGTAGCTCTGAATGAGATTTCAACACGTCTCCACTGGTAGTTTGGCTCACTGTTTTTCATCTAACAGCTTCAGTTCCCTCAGGTTTGATGCCTGCTTTTCCCAGCTGTGAGTTTCAGTTCTTTCCACAGAGGACTTATGGAATTCAGATCATGACTCATATCAGACCTCTTCAGAACAGTCCAGTGTTTTCTTCTCATCCATTTGGGTTTTTTTTTTTAGGTGTTTCTGGTTATTATCCTGCTAGAGGACCCATGATCTGTGACTAACACACAGCTTTCTGACATTGGACTGTACATTTCGCTCCAAACCACCTTGATATTCTTCTGGTTTCATTATACTCTGCATAGATTCAGGGCACCCAGTGCCAGAGGCAGCCCCAAAACATCATTGAGCTCCTCCTCCGTGTTTCACAGTAGGGATGATTTTCTTCTCTTTGAAAGTTTTGTTTTGTTTTCTGTCAACATAGAGTCGGTGTGATTTACCAAAAAGCCCTAATTTTGTTTAGTCTGTGCAAAAGACATCCTCCCTGAATGACTGTGGCTTGTCAACATGTATTTTGCGAAACTCTAGTCAGGCTTTTTTTGTGTGGTCTTCATGGCTTCTACCATGAATCCATTTTCAGTCAGACAGTAACAGATGGTGCAACTTGAAACTGTTGCACCTTGAGCTTGAAGGTCAGCTTGGATCTGTTTTGATGTTTTTCTTGGTTCTTTATCCACCATTCAAACATTTTTTGTCTTCAATCTTCAATCTTCAGTAAATTTTCCTCGTCTGGCCATCACGTCCAGGTATGTTGGCTACAGTCTCATGGGCCTTAAACTTCTTGATAATATTGACAACAGTGGACACAGAAACATCAGGGTCTTTGGAGATGGTCTTGTAGCCTTTATGTCAACCATGGTTGGCCATTACCTTCTTTCTAACCTCCTCAGGCAACTCTCTGCTTCTCCTTCATTTTGCATGTTTGGTGTGATACACACAGTGACATGAAACAGCAGAGCGAGGAATTTTCTCCATTTAAACTGGCTGAATGAGGGATTATAAGATTGAAAACACCTGTAGTACTAAGTAAAGGAGAACAGTGTGCTTGAACTATCAGTACAATACAATTATTTGTAATAACTTCTAAAGGGCACCAGTAGAACTGTCCAGGCCAATTTAGAATTTCTTCACAGAATAAGTAGAAATTCAGTTCTTTTCGCAGCATTTTTGTTTTGTTCCACTGCAAACCAAGAAATGCATGAATGGATGACTAAACATCTCAATTTCAACACTTTTAAAGAAGAACAGTGCCATTGTTTGAATAAAACATAAGGGTACCGATACTGTCGACCACATGTGCATAAACAAACAACTAACACCCAAACCGTCATGAGGGAGACTGTGCTCGGTTACCACTGCCTCACCTTTTTAGCAAGTAGGGTCCTTGGTGGTGAAGACTGTCCAAAAAATAAAACAGAACACCAAACAAACTCTCATTCTCTGAAATCTCTACAGAGCTGCTATTATTATTAATTTTTGCATACCTGCCACGTCTACTTGAACTGACTTGCAGTTTTTTTATATCCTTTTGTTACCGCTAGATCCATTACTGCTACATTCCCACCGAAAGTCATTGCTTAAGCACCTTACAGCTGTAGCGAGGATTGGGGCTCACACAGGCAACCCTTAGACGTGCCGTGCCTCAAAAAAGGTAACATACGGCTGATGTTCTATGCCATTAAAGAAATTTTATTAGCCTTTAAGTCATTGACAATGTTTACAGCATTGATATGCGAATAGAATCTACCTTTGAGGACAAAAACACAAGTTGCTCCTATATGGTTTTTAATGGACTTTTATGAACTTGTCACCAAATATAAGTATGGGTAACTTCAAAATGATGCTTTTTTTAACCAATGTAATCTTGAAATTGAAAGTGTCATTTATCCACTTAGAATCAAACTGTTATTCGTTAAGTTTTAACATGTTTATAATGTGATGACAGAGACAGCGGAGTATCGAGACATATGGGGTGTTTTAGAGCTATAATGTCCGGAGATGGCACATGTGGTGCTGCTCAGCGGGGTATTCATTATCTCAGTGCTTAGCCGGTGTTTTCGGCCCAAGATTTTTTCCAGTTATACGACTGGATGTTGTCTTGAAACAATTCAGATTCCTGCTTCGAGGATGAGGCTTACTTGACTTAGGTTGGTGAATAATGAGTAAAATAAGTGTATGTGGCCACAGTAAGATGATCTCCTAGGCAAATGAACAATAACTGCTGAAAGAAGGGAGGCACTTTGCTTCAGCTGTGTCTAATTTATCTTTTATTGCACACTGGTGGTGCAAAACAGAACAGCATCTCTTTCTGTGGTGGGCAACTGGTGCCAAGGCAACGCATCTGGCAGAATGTGTCACAAACAACAGAATTCCACGAAGGAATGTTAGCCTCCCCATATGGGAATTCTTAGTTTAATTTCTAAATGAAAGTAACTTGTTTACATGTTTACCAGAATTTTGGCTCAAAAGCCCTCTTTACTGAAGAAACATTGATAGACATGGAATGGATTCATGTCAAAACCAGTGTAATAGCAGCTCTTGCTTATCATCAGTGGACAGACTTGACCCCCCCCCCCCCCCCA
>UFQX01001054.1:28858-185119 GCA_900497675.1 Arapaima gigas
CCCCCCCCCCCCCATTTGGATAGATCTCCAGTGTGAACTGTTTTTGTCATGAGGATTTCAAGTTTGCTATTTCCGTGTAATATTTTGCTTTGCGACTTGCATTTTTCCGTTTTTTGTGCAAAGCCCAATTTAAGAGTCCAGCAACAACATAAGACACGATGATAACTTTAGCTTACAGAAATGCATTCTCTGTCCAGAATGTATTCATAACTGCAGAAAAAAATTACGTTTAGTAAAAAAATAACTTTCCTTTAGAGCATCACTAAATATTTTTCTGATAACTGATCTCAGGATATCGGTAGCTGGCAAGATTGTATTTGGCATTTTCCTAAGACTGGTTCCAAATGCCAGAACTTTTGAAAACAGTTTCATCTATTATCCACTTGTCCTGGTCAGGGTCACCATAGGTCTAGAGTCTGTCCCAGAGTCACTGAGTGTTGTCCTGGGATCTATTCTCTGGCATGGGATACCAGTCCATCACAGTGTAGCCACACATGCAGTCATTCACACACTATGGGAAATTTAGTGTGACCAATTCATTTGAAAACAAAGGTCTTTGGGCAATGGAAGGAAACCCGTTCAGACACGAGGAGAACTTGCAGGCTCCACACGCTCAGAGCCAGGTTAAAACCCATGCCTAAACAACTCAGGTGCTGTGAGGCAGTGCTACTTGCTGCACCACCATCCCACCCAAATCTGAACAAGAGCAAGAATAATGAATAATCCTACTACAACCAGTAAACAATGAAATAACAACAAAAATACGATGATGGCCACATTGCACTCTCAGAGAACATACCAGTGTATTTAGAAGTTGACTTTCAAAGGTTTCCTCTCAAGACCAAACTGTGATCTAACGGTAATAGTCCTGCAGTGAGGTTCACAAATAGCTGTGGATCAGCACCCCAACAGTTTTTGCTTCTACATGAAGCTAAAGTTACTTTTCAGGATTTCATCATTTCCTTTGGTTCCCATCAGAGGAGGTGAAGCACCTAGAACAAGAACATAAACTTCTTCTACTCAGGAGAACTGGACAAAACTCTTTATAGCAGCGGTCAAAAATCCTTTGGGTTATACAAAATATATAAGCAAGCTTTTACTATTTACAGAACAAATCCATTGACTTGGAAACAGGCTAAACCCCTTTTTGGCTTACCAAGTGAAGCCAGAAAAGAATGAGAGGTACATTAAAACTGTAAGGACTTCTTGGGCCTGGTTACATATGACCCATAAGCAGTTAGCACTTTTGGAGATTATGACAAGTCCCTCTATACAACTCTTCAGATGAAATACACACGTAATTGAGGGAGATTATCACTAGCATCCCTGATGAAGACAGACTTTTACAAATGCCCCATTCAAATCCGAGGAGATCTGAGATACTATCCATTCAGTGCCTTCAGGAAAGGCTCCAGGGCCAGATGGCTGTGGAATTCTATAAGAGATTCTGGCACGATTTATGACATGTATTAATGCCAGCAATTAACATGCTTAAAGATGGTCGCATTCTTTATTCTTGGAATAGAGTTTCAGTTAAATGGTTAACACAAAGGCTACAAGACCATTTCCAAAGAGCTTGATGTTCCTGTGTCCACTGTTGCCAGCATTATCAAGAAGTTTAAGGCCCATGGGACAGTAGCCAAGCTTCAGCCTAATTTTAAAGAGGGGCAGCACTCCTTTAAACGGTTCCTCCTACCAACCGCTTTGTCTGCTGAATTCTGATGCGTGTATCCTGGAAAAAGTATGTGTACTCTGGCACATATGATCTCAAAAACTATTAAACCTGATCAACCCAATTTCATCAAGGGCAGGTTCAGCTCTGACAATGTATGTTGCACTTTAAGTATGATAAATTTTACTACAGGTAGTCAAGAAGCTGCTCTGATTATTTTACTTGATACAGAGGAGACATTTGATAGGGTACGGCGGTGTTTCTTATTTGCAGTTCTGGACAGACTTAAGATTAGCGCTCTATGATTCCAGGACCGGCTTTGAACTGCCGCTACCCTGGTCAGGATTAAGTGGTTAATGATGATGGATGGATGGAGTAACTTCACACACCCAATTAAGGTCTTATATTCAAATCCTTCAGCACAAGTTAATACAAATTGTTTTTTTTTTCCACATTGTTTTCTCGTGGGACAAAGTTGCAGGCAAGGCTGTTCTCGTTCCCCTCTACTTTTCACACTTGTGGTTGAACCCTTGGCAAAAGCTATCAGAAGTAACAAGGACACGTGAGGTATAAAAGCAGGAGAAGAACTCCATCATACTCTTGTACCTGAGAAACATTGAAAATGTTTGAAAAAGTTCCAAAGGTAATGTCCTACTATAACAAACTTTCAGGTTATAAAATTAATCTCTAATACTTTGGCTATGGAACTGAATATCCCTTCTCATTTAAACTGGTATTTCCTCCTTAATTTTAAACAATTGGGATTCAAGTATTTAGGAATTTTCATCAATCCTGATCTTACTGGCCAATACCAAATATTTTTCAGTAAGCAAAAAAGGTTAGTGAGAACCTGACTGCATGTACATCTCTTCCTATTTCATTATGTGGCAGCATCAGGATGCAAATTTTACCTTGCTTTTTATAACTTCAAAATTTGCTCTCGTAGTTGCTGAATGAAATCTTTAAAAAACACGATACCTTTAGTTCGTACCTCAGGCTCCCCAGAAACAGACAGGTGGAACCTTGTTACTGGATATGAGACTCTACCATTTGGCAGGATGGAAGCAGGGTGTAGAACCAAACAGCAGGAACAATTTCAAAGTATTGTGGAAGAACCAAAAGTAAGTACTTCAGTACAACCAACCAACGTCTACAGAAAGATTAACAGAAATTTTACCCACAGACTGAACGATAATGGTGACGTGTGTTGTGAAGCTGTGGAGAAGCTGCGGTGAATGAGAGTGTAGCTGTGTATTACCGAGAACAGTTGCCCTGCTGGGACAGCCTAGTGTGTCACGGTGCTTTCCCCCCTCCAGGGGCTCCCAGATTTGGCAAACAGGGCAAGTAGTCTGTAGTTAAGGTTTTCCATCCTGCCGAATGTTGGAACTTACCGGGTTGGAGGCCTAAAAACCAACAGGTGTCTCTTGCATTACTATCTTTCATTAAATTAATCCAGGCAAGTGCTCTATGGTTCATATACAGAATGAACCAGCTTGTTTGGTGCTTTCCTGTAAGATGGTCTGCCTCGCTTCACTGGTTGGTGGCACAAGTTAAAGAAATGACTACCTGTTTCCAACCCAGACCAGACTCCCTATGGATTATTACAGAGTCAGCCTTGTGCTACAGAAGCCTGTTAAGTTCATTCATAAATTCCACGAGATTGCAGTTTGAACCAAGAACTGTCTTATGTATAACATGCTTCTAATCTTAAGAGACCATAACAGATACCTGGAGATCCCCTGAGCACTTACTCTTGGATTCCTGCTGCAGTCAGTCCAGATCTTCCCCGACATATTCATCAAATCACACTCAGGAAATGGTTCTCTAAATGTGCGTTGGACATATTGCATTTATTTTCAAACAAAACAACAGTTAGCTTTGAAACTCTAAGAACTAAATTTAGCCGAGCCAGTACAGACTTCTATAAATATCTACAGCTTTCTCATTTTATTGCTGTCACAGTCGTGTTCTTCAGTGAAGATAGTGTGGCCAGAGAGACACAGTTATTGGGCCCACAAATTCCTTGGATGGCAAGATCTTAGACTTAGAAATGGGGTGCAAGTGCAAAGTTCTAATGTTCCAGTGACCACTGCTAAACTATTCACGATATTCACAGGTGAACTTTCAACACAGCAGTACCTTAAGCTGTCCAACACTTACCGAACTTCAAGGCACTCCTTATCGATTGTAGAAAACCTGGTCTATGTTGGCAGCAGCTTTTGGCTCAGGTGCGCAGGGCTCTCCCTTTTCACTTTGTCCTAATACAGCCTCTAGTAAAACACCTGAAATCCACAGAAACCATAAATGGTGTGGAAAAATCAGGTCTCTTTAGAACTAGAGAAGTGCGCAAGCAATTCTTTAACATGATGAAAGCTGCCGCACAATTCACTTCACCAGATTCCTAAAACGATAAAATGATAAAACGACGGTGCCAAGCAACAGGTCCAAGAAAAGATCTGACTTGCTTCTTAGTCCTTGGCTGCGGGCAGTTATTAAGGGCTTCTATTTTGTCAACTTTCTGGAAAATCTCATCATTCCCAAGATGGCACCCAAAGTGTCGAGCTTCTTCCTTCACCCGGACACGCTTCTGGGGGTTCGATATCAGTCTAACTTCTCTTATGTGTGTAACATGCACTTGCCATGAGGGGCTGTAAATGATGACATCATCGAGGTACGCAGCTAAAACGGCATTCGTAAGGCATTGGGCCCATGTAAACCAAATGGCATAAAACTAAACTTTGTCCCCATCTATTTTTCAGTTAAACCACAACCTAAATTCTCTGAGGACGGGTAGTTGGTTTTCACTGACACACTTGGCAAGACAGTGCATTTGTAACTTTTTTGAGGCTTATTTTTTCTCTTTGTTTGTCTCAGAAGGCTGAGTATTTTTCAGTAAAAATCGCATGTTGCTAAAGTCGTGAAATAGTCTTTATT
Organism: Arapaima gigas; assembly: GCA_900497675.1. Lineage (NCBI taxonomy): Eukaryota > Metazoa > Chordata > Actinopteri > Osteoglossiformes > Osteoglossidae > Arapaima > Arapaima gigas. The sequence continues at coordinate 33,465 of UFQX01001054.1, forward strand.
ATCCATGAAACTGTGGCAAATAACAAGGCAAGGTTTGCTTTTTAAAACAAAAAAGTGGTAGTGTAAAATATTTACAAAAAAGTTCTAAAGCGGTACATATAATAGAACACGGTGTATGTATATATAATGTGGGAAAAATACGATAAAACAAGATAAGGTATCGACTTTACACAAAATAATTCTTAGGGTTAGGTCTCTTCAACCCTAAATGTGATATGGTTCAAAACAACAAATTTCATGCATAGGTACAGGAGCCCGTGTGCAAAAAGTACTGCAAAAGGTGATGCTGTTGTGTTGCTCCATTGTAACAGACAGTACAGCTGTGTTTGAATTTTTATTTCCATATGTGGCTGGAAAGTGACGCTGAACCAGCCTGTTTGGTGCTGCCCTATGAGATGGCCTGCCTCGCTTTGCTGTTTCCATAACCAGATCCTCAGACTGCAAGCCATCCATAACTTTCTTTCATAAATCTGTGGGACTCAGACAGTCTGTCATTTGTGGTCTTGGTTTCGCACTCAGAGCTACTGTTCTGTGTCCTGCTCTACAGTTTATGCATCTGCGCTATTGCCATGACCCTTTGGCACGCTGGTCTCCTTCCATCCACTTTTGAAGACATATTGCAGCAATTGCAGCAACTCAACACTCAACCATGTGGTGGTTAAACCAAAATACATGTTTGTCTACTTTGTATTAGCATTTGACATTGATTAAAGCCCTCAATCCGTGTTATAAACAACCGTCTCCAAATTTTGTACTGATTTTTGTCAACAAAGGCCTCGTACAATCGGATGATGTTTTGGTCTACATCTTAATTTCCTTCTGTAGATATGTGGTTATCTCAAGTGATTCATTTTCTCCCAGTGTGCTAATGCAAAACATTTTTGGAATGTATGGACACCCTTCTGGAACTTACTGGACAGTGCTGCAAACTTGTGATACCGGTAGTTGCTGAATGAATTCTTTAAAAATTAGATACTTACCTCAAATCTCAGCCTCACCAAACTGAGGTGCCAGAAGCAGATCGGTGGAACCTTGGCGTTGGATATGAGACTCTACCATTGGGTGGCACAAGTTAAAGAAATGACTACCTGTTTCCAGCCCAGACCAGACTCCCTATGAATTAGTAGAGTCAGTCTTATGCTAAAGAAGCCGGTTAAGGTCATTCACAGATTTCACAAGGTTGCAGGTCAAACCCAGAACTTTCTTGTGTATAACACTCTTCTAATCTTAAGACACCGTAACAGATACCTGGAGATCCCCTGTGCACTTACTCTTGTTGCGGTCGATCCAGGTCTTCCCCAACATATTCATCAAATCACACTCAGGAAATGGTTGTTTAAAGGTGTGATGGACATTTCACGTTTATTTTCAGACCATCTGACCAGAGTTACAGAAAAGTAATCCAAAAGAGAATAATACAAGTTTTAAATGGGAAAAACTTTACAAAAGTGCGTAAGGCCTCAACATAAATGTATGCTAAAGTGGCGTAGATGTTGAATGTTGAGCGGTGAGGAAGTCACTAAGTGATAGAAGTTTAGAAATAACATTGACTAAAGATATATTTGGTTGATCAGAAATTGTGCAAAAATACCTTTAACATGTAAGCAAATACCTGGAAAGTTTTAATTTCATGTTTTGTTTTTATGTTCCCTATAGAAAACAATTTAGCAAAATAATAATATTTTGATGAACTGACTTACTGGCCGACACCTACCTCTATGTCATCTTTGAATGCACGGGTCAGTGTCACGCCCCCTGTTTCGCCTGCCACTCCTCCCGGTTCCACAATCGCCTGCACCTGCTCCTTGTTCTCCGCACCTATATATAAACCTGTGTGTCCCAGCGAACCGGTGTGAAGTATGTCCCATGATTTATCTGAGCGTACCGAGCATTTCTCTTGTTAGCCTTTACCGTATTCGACCCTTGCTTTTGTCTGACCACCGTTTGAGCCTCATCCCTTTTTGCTAGCCCGCCTGTGTTGTAGTGATTACTGGTTTTGACCCCCGACTTCGGAACTCCCCTCGGCAATAAACAGAGTTCAGCAACGTGTGCCTGCACTCGTCCGCTTCCTGACACCAGCGTCACAGTCAGTATCCAAACTCTCTACCTCCCGATTTTCTCTATGGCAGCTGTTTATAATCGATATGCTCTTAATGGAAACTTTTGCTGTAATGAATTTTTATTCAAAGCTCATCCAAAAAAAACCCGAAACGTAACTAAAAATGAAATATGTATAATTATATATATAATGTATGTATTTTAATGTATTGTAAACTGTTTTGTATAATTTTACAAATTTTTCTTAAGCCAGACGCCTGTGTTGATGTTATATCAGCTGTTTCCAGTAGTTTCGCTTTATCGGAAAATGTTTGCACAGCATTGCCACATTTATTGCGCATTTAATTAAAAAAAAAAAAAAACATTGAAATGCCAGTTGTTGTTTGAAAGAAAGAGGCAGATAGCAGGTTACTTTGCCGTATGTAATATTCCCTTTATTCAACATCCCGTAACAATGAACTCGGCCTGCAAACTTGGCACATGCACCTTCTCATCTCCTCCGTGTAACGCAGTTACTAACATGAAATGTCCTGTACTGCACACACTGCACCCCACACTATAAACATCCACATTAATGACAACATTAAACGTTTTCTAATGATGTATCTGGTGTTTACAGTGTTTATCTTGCTGAAGTCGTAGCTATACAGGTGTTTTCTGATGGGCTGGGCACACTTTTTTATATATTCATGTCCCCCCATTAAAAAAAAATAGGAAATAGGCACTCTGAAAAGGTATCTGAAAAGTTTGTTATCCGATGCATTTCCAGGGATGAATTAAATTTGGGCACCTACTGTACTGTAAAATACTGTCCCTCTATGCACAGTTTCCATTTGAGCAGCACTTTTAAGAATAAATGAAGTGCATAAAACAGGGTTTACCTGTACTTTTAGCTGGTCTTCTAGCTTTTCTCTAGCCAACAACTGTGACAGTTGTGAGAATTTAAGATAGTTGTAAAGCAGCTTTATTCTTGCAAAGCCCTAACCACTATGCTACCTGTGTAGCAATAACAACAATAAATGTGTCGCATTCGGGTGATTCACACACTGATGCATAAAGCAGACTTCAAAGTTCAAGAACACACTTAGTACATAAAATGTAAGCGGTGGTAATTTTAATACACTGAAGAATCACATTATGGCTTCAGTTTGCGACAAGCAGTAGAGTTTGTGGGCAAGATTTAAACTAACAGCATCAAGAGTGGTCTGCATGATATATAATACGGTAAAGTTCAAAAGTCTTTTTCATGCGTATAGGATTCCGTGATTTTTTTTTTTTTTAAATTTTATTGACTCGTACCGTCACTAAAACATCTAGTCTAGTCTAGATCTAGTCTAGATCAGAATCAGCTCCGTCTGAACACTTTCAAGGTCTGAAGGTGGAATATTTTGATTCAAAAGACAGCATTTGAACCAAAACAGCACCTGTTGAAAGAACAACCGAGTACAAATAGAATGAAATTAATCGAGGCACCAAAGAGAATAAGACCCTGTTTGCATGGGTGTGTGAACAGCAGCACACACGAGGGGAACGAGCAGCAACGATGGGTTTGAAGGACACACAGGTGGTGCTTGGAGATACCAGCAATGCACCTGCCCTTTAAGTGGGATTGATGGGGCATCGACGTCATTCTCCAATGTCATCCTGTTTCGGTATATTCACGGTTCTTATTCCCTGCTTGAATTGAGTTTAACTGAATAATTCAGTACTTTTTAAGTTTTCTTAATGTCTCATTCAGATTATAGTCTTGTTTTGCCTGTGTCATGTATACAACTGAATATATACTGAAAATGTACAGGTTAAGGTTCTTCATTAAGGTTCTTCACACTGGTATTCATCTTGAGATTCATGATGAGATATTAGACTCCAACTACTCTGGAGAGACCATCCGATGAAAGTTTGCACCAATTCCCTGCTACAAACCTACTCCAGCATGACACCAAGAGCTACAGCTGGTATCCCTGGTAAAAATGAAGAAACTAGGAGATGTTGGCTTTGTGTGATGAGACAAATTGAGAAAAGAGCCTGAAGTAATGCTTCAGTAATAATCACATCCATATTAATCCACGAACGTCATCTCTAAGCAAAGCTCATGAATCCCGCGCGCGTGTACTCGACTTTCTACAAACTCCACCATCAAAAAACATCCAGAGAGAGCAATCTTGTGCTCCATCCAGATGAAGGACGTGTGACGAGACAAGGGTCTGAGGACCAGCTGCTGAATGGCAGTCCCCAGATTGCTTTCTGAAAGGAGTTTCTGCAGTAGGAAGTGCTGCGTCGCTAAGATTCATGGTCCCCTCAGCCACCCACCTGCCAAATTGCTTTAAATCGAGCTGTTGCTGTAGCAACAGTGGGCTCCTGTTCTGCCTTTTGCCTTTGCTGTAAATGAAATCCACCAGCTCTTTGGACACCCATGCAGGTGGATTGCTCCAGTCTCGCACGGGATGCTCAGAGGTACAATGGGCAGCGGAGGAGAAGGGGGTGGTGCGTGAGGGCTTGCGAGGAATCAATGAGGGAGAAGATGATAATCAAAGGAGACAAAGAAATGAGGGGCAAATTCAGAGTTCCAGTATTTTCTCCGCAGGTTACTTTTCACTACAATCTACCCAGAATTGCTTGCAAAGTCTGACAAAAAGTGACCTTAAAGTCGGTTTAAGGAAGCATCCAACAGCGATGCCGCGTAGTTGCTCCGTAGCATGTGGTCGATCGGTGTTTCACCGCAGTTGAATGATTTGTACTGAGTTGTGACAAAATGCTACAATTTATACTAGATCCCACCGAGAGCCCTGTGGGAGAAGGTCTTAGTCCCATCTGCTATTGTGAAAAATATGTGAAACTGGCCACATCAGCCGGACGGAGACTCTGGACGAAATTTTGACTTTTCTAACCGATAAGGTGAAACGAAAGAAGGGATGCACCCCCACCCCCCACAAATAAGGCAGAACTCAGGCCGGCACAAAGGTCAAACACTTGCTCGGGTGCGTCGTCTCCCTTCCACAGTTCATGCCTTGTATCTGTTCCTTGTGTGGTCTGCAAACAGCCAACAGCTGCTCTTCATTACGCAGGAGCACTGGCACGGACCAGTCTCACGCCATACCACGCTTTTCTTCCCGCCATCCATTTCTTTCAGACACCTACGATCGTTTTTGAGTCACCTTTGACAAGACTACGGCTGCTTTTCAACTGTGGATCGCCCGCCCCCAGAGGGACATGCGAGGACAATGGCGATTGTGACAGTTTTAATAACCTAGAAACGTGACGTGCAACCCCCAAACGGGTCGGCGTGAAGCAGGGGAATTACTGTTACGTGACTTTTTGCCTTGTTTCAATTTTCTCTTTCTTGTACCGTGTACAGTAACCGCGGTCATCAGTTATTCTAGTAGATTCTAAGCACAATCAGCAAAATGCTCTCCATCCAGTATCTGCTTAAGGTTGAGCAGAGTCGCAGCCAATACCAAAATCAATGGGCACTAGATTATGAAACTGCCCCAGGGTGGGATGCTGGTCTATCAGAGGGGGAACCATACATGCAGACAGTCACAAACACACACTAAGGGTGATGGAGAGTGGTCGATTAGCCTGAAACACACGTCTCTGGACTGCGAGGACACCAGAGGAAACACACGCGGAGAACTCCACACAGACAGAAGTTGCGTACAAGGATTTGAATCCGCGCCCAAGCGGCCCAGACGCTGCGAGGCAGCGGCGCTGTTTGCCGAGCCACCGTGCTGCACAACAAAACCATCGGAAAGCTAAGAATAGATTTTCGTCCTTGACTTACAAACTGTTTACTTCTGTTGGAAGCAACCCTGGTCTCACACATAACCATTTACACGTCTTTGGAACTCTGTGGTTTGCTTCTTCGCAGATTGGAGCAGACCGGTGACTTGAAATCCGCCGGGGCGACTTAAAGCAATGAGCAGAATGTGGAAAAGAAATTAGCTGCGCAAAACAAATAAAAGATTCGTTGTGATTCTACTGGCACCACAGCTTGTGTTTTCAGCCCAGCACGACTGTGAGACCATACGTCTGCAGCTTAGACCAAAGGCATGACGTGCAGTTTCCAACGATAGCATGGAGTTGTCATCACCTCATTAAAAGGCTTTATGTTTCTCTTTGAAAGCCATCGCCGGCAAAGCAAATAATCTATAACGTCCACCATTTTCCTACAATGGTTTTTGGACAGCTTTCCCCAATCGGTCACGTAATATTTCTTAGGGGGGAATTAATGAAGGGGCCACACAACTCGGCCTGTGAAGATGGTTGCAGAAGAACGGGGTGCTTTTTGGGAAAAATAATAGCGTCGGTTTAGGATTAACTAAGAGAAATTGCCTACAGGCTGAATGTCTGGAAAGAAAAAAAAAAACTGCACATCGGGGAGGCAAAAAACAAGGTTTGAGATACAGTTTATACTTTATTGTCATTGTGACCTACACGGATGTAAAAGAGAGAAGAAAATGTAGTTTCTCCTGGGATGTGGACACCAAACAGGAAACGTGACGGCAGCACGGACACATGGGTAAGTAGATTTAAAAAATAGAAAATAAAGAAGATGATAGATAAATAATTAGATAAGAATTTATGGATCAGTGCAAACAGTTTGTAGTGATGGTACAGTGGGAAGGGGGGGGGGTCAATCCCTATGCTTTCTGGAATTCAGCAGTCTGATAGCATACAGGAGAAAGCTGTTGGTTTTGGCTGGTGCTCTTGGCCTGGGTCTTCCAGACAGCAGTGTCGAAACGGAGGGTGGGAGGGGTCTGCAGTTGTGAGGTTTCTTGAAACACCACTTTTTGTAGATGGACTTAACGGTGGGTGGTGGGGTCCTGGTAGTGGACTGTGCAGTGTTCACTACCTGCTGTAGGGCTCAAAAGTTAGAAGCAGGCCATTTTCCATACCAGACTGAGACGCAGGAGGTCAGGATGCTCTATGGCACATACGTAGAAGCTGGTGAAGATGGGAGGTGGACAACCAGATCTTTTCAGTCTCCTCAGTACGTGGAGATGCCGTTCTGCCTCTTTCGCCAAATGAGCTTTGTTGTGCATCCAACAGAGGTCTTTGGTTGATGTGTACTCCCTGGAATTTGAAACTGTGCACCAGCTCCACTGCTGAACCACCAACAACAGAAATGAGAGCAGCTCAACTCAACTCATTCTGAAGTCAACATTCATCTCCTTAGTTGACATTGAGAGACAGACTGTTGTCCTTTCCCCTCTGTAGGCCAACTCATCACTGCTGGAGACTGTGGTACCATCAGCATACTTGATGATGTGACTACTGCTGCATTTGGCAATACAGTCATCAGTTAGGAGTGTAAACTGCACCGGGTTGAGCATACTGCCAGTATGGTGGTTCGTAGTGCGGTTCGTTGTTGTTCAAAACGGCAGAGTGGGAAGAGGTGTTGCGTTGGATCCTCACACCCTGTGGCCCTTGGTGAAGCAGTTCAGAGGACAGTTTGCTGACCAGCTACTAAGGGATGATGGTACTGAATGCTGAACTGGAGACATCAGATGAACAGCATTCTGACATAACAATGATTACTTTTCAGGTGGGTCAAGGCCGGGTCTACTGAGGTGGTGATGGCATCCTGGTGTTGGTTTAATGTGGAGATTGGGATCAAGTGATGATGTGGGGCATTACTAATGCCTCGAAGTGCTTCGTAATAACCAGGGTAAGTGTGTTGGGACAGTGCTTACTGAAGCAGGATATAGGTGACCTCTTGGGCCGCGGGGGTGATGACGGCACTTCACCACATGATATCACTATTGTCTATTTGTGGGATACATGCAGCTACACCAAAAGCTGGATTTCAGCATCAATTCTTTAGTTACGTGGCTTTGATCGGAGAGTCGTAGTGTCCCGAGTGGCGAAATAACCCTAAGTACTTACGAATTTAATTTGCGCGGAGAATCGGAAACACCGGCCCTGTCAAAGGCGCGGCAAAGGAAGCGCAGACGGGATTTTAGTCAATTTTTTGCTGTTCGGCACATTGGTGCTAACAGACGCAGAGAAAATTGCGGCTATTAGGGGGAATAAAAGGCAAATGGAATTTGTCAGGAAAGCCTTTATATTTGAAAAGCGGAGACAGAGCCAACCTGTTTGGTTCAGGTTGTAGTTACACGCTTCTGCCACCGGGCGGCGTGGGCAGGTATGTGCAGCACTTGAGTGGCACTGAGTGACATGGAAAAGGGCTCTGAGGGTGAAAAGAGTCGGTGTCCATTTTCCACACACCTTGAGCCAGATTTGAACCTTCTAAATAAATACAGGAGACACATATATATTCTGTGAGGTACCAGCATTACCGGTTGTTCCAACTGAAACGCCGCATCATGAAAAATGGTCATATATTTTTTTTTATTTTAAATGGCTTTAAGTTTATTATTTGAACATGTTTAAAATGGAATGCCGGGGTGCCTGGTGTGCTTTTGGCAGGGCCAGCAATTCTTCAGCACCTTCCGAATAAAGGCCATAATAAAACTGGGCTCCACGTCCTGGTGACCTAGTTGAAAACCAGCTGTGACCCAGTTGTGCAGCCGGATGGTCCATAAACAGTCCTTGGAACAACGCAATGGCAAACGTGGGTCCCAGGAGGGGAACTGCTTTTGTGTTTCTGCAAGGTATTCAATAGCGCGGATAAGGGACGAGAAACAGAAACCGACGAGGTCCGCCGCTTTGGCCGCAGCACGGCGAGAACGAAAATCCCACGTCGACAGTCGCAGCGTCGCAAATATTAACAGGCGTCGCTTCGAACACGAGGTTAGCGCAGCAAAACTCGAGGAGCACAGCTGTGTCAGACACCTTCTTAGGAAACAGTGCAGGAATTGCCAATGTGCCAAGAAATCTCTAAATTGTAAAGATGAACGTCTGTCCGGATGTTTGCCTTTTACGCTCGGCTTTGTTTTTCGCTCTTGAAGTTCGGGACACGGGATGTTCTTACTATAGATTAGGTTTTTGCATGGTCAAACACACACACACACACACACACACACACACACACACTGAATGCCGTACAAATTGGTGACATTTACTTTCCTCAACCCCCCCCCCCCAGGACACACACGGATCGGCTGAGACGCCACACACACCCGCCGTAACGTACGAGACGCTTAGGCATTTCTTGCTCCTTAAAACACACAGCTGAATTTTGTGACAGAGACAGCACACACCCTGTACACATATACTGATGTGCAACATGTTGACACGTTTTCTTGCTGTACACACACACACACAAACACAAAACTGGCAAATTGCAAATAAGTTTTCATGCAGCCATAACACACATTGATAAACCCAACCCCACACACATGCACTTTCTCCCTTTCTCTCACACACACACACACCCACTGCATACACCAGACACTACTTACTACACGTTGGTGATTTTTTTATGTGTCCACAAATGAAAATGTGAACCTTAATAAGACAAGTATACATCACACACACGGTGCTGCAAGCATCAGTGATGTAAGGATAGTGTAACAACCACTGGGAACAGTTCCACAGTTGACCAGCAGAGGTCCTCACAATGAATCAAATTACGCACGGCTGCTGTCAATACTCATCAGTCCTGCACTCACAGACCACCACTGCGGGACCTCAGCAGCATCCCGAGTGTGATCTGCTGCTCTGTGTTCCTTCCTGTCGTCATTCCTGTGTGGACAAAGAATCTACCTCCTCGTGTTCCCCGAGTCTTCTGTTCTCCACACCTCCTTGTGTCTCAGTTCCCACATTCCCGGGTTCCCCGGTCCCCAGTGTCTCCGGTTTACCCCCGCACTCAACATCACGTGTCTTCAGAGCACATATTTGGTTTTTGTTTTTTCTTCACTTGTAAATATTACTCCTGCGCTTGGACTCACAATAACAATCACGGAATGAACACGACAGAAGGTTTTGCCTCATCCGTGGGTCCGCATAGGTAGAGGCACTTCAAAAATGAGCCGTGCAAAAAGAGAGGCCATCTTGTGTCACAGCACGCTCGTATCCCGGGTCTTTCCATCACTCTGGGACACGTTCCTTAGCTAATGAAGCGCAAACCCCCCTCCCCTTTTTTCACCCAAGACCGGATTACATGATGGACCTGCCAAAACCGGAAGAATCCATATGAAAAGGCCCCAGTCCAGCCACGTGGGAGCCTTTAGATGACTACTTTAATTTTGGGCAACCAGACTGACGGGGAAAAGAAACCACAGTTCCACGGTACCTGAAAACATTCACCTCGGAGGAGAAACACCATTGGATGTATAAGAGACAAGCAGATCGGACAATTTTCCCGTGTGACCTGACCCAAGATCTTCCACTCAGGGTGAGCAGGGGTAAGAACATGCCTCCCAGTTACAGTTACCTTTAAAATGTTCATGGTCAGGAGGGGTTATTGAAAGAAAAGCATTTGTAGACAGAGGAGCAAGTAACTTCACTGACAGTTCCACTGCAAAAGCCAGGTGAATACCAACTTACCTACCAGCACTTTGGTATTCCACTCCATCAACTTATTAGTTCAGGAGCGGTTGGTATGCTGGTTAATATGTGGACTGCACCATTACATTTGACGTAGTGTGGGTTCACACGGAAACCATTCAGTTTTATGTTATTGAGTGACCTGCGAATGCTATTATTTTAGGTTATCTGTGGTTGGTGTCCCACAACCAGAACTTTCGTGGAGTTCAGTTGAATTATTTTCTTGCAGTAGGCAGCACACTAAAAGGTATCTAGTGTTTCCCTGTCGAGTTACTGCCATTAAAAGCCCTAACGTTGATATCCCACTCCATATTCCTGGAGAGTATCACAATTTATCTGTTGTGTTTAGTAAAGGGAGGGCCTTAGAACTTCCGCCACACCTTCCATGGGATTGTGCTATTGATCACCTAGCAGGTATGAATCCCCTTAGAAGGCTAGTTCATCCCCTCTCACTTCCGGAGCAGAAAGCTATGGAGGATTTTATTCTAGAGGCAGTAGATTTGGGAATTACCCGGCCATCCACCTCGCCAGCATCTGCTGGATTTTTTTTTTTTTGGAAAAGAAAGACTGTGGCTTCCAGCCTTCCATTAATTATAGGGGCTTAAACACTATTACTATAAAATATCCCCATCCTTTTCCTCTAATACCCACAGCTCTGGAACAAGTTAGTGGTGCTATATATTTCACTAGCTTATATCTCCGCAATACATATATACTCTGATCAGGGTACAGAAGGGGGATGAGTAAAAGACCGCATTTAGTACATCACTAGGGCATTAAGAGTAGCTGGTTATGCCTTTTGGTTTGGCTAATGCTCACTATGTTTTTCAGGCGTTTGGGAATGAGGTCTTAAGAGATACGATACATTTTCATTTGTGTATCATTATATTGGTTTATCAAGAAGATATCCTGTTTTTTTCCTGCTCATGCAAGGAACATGTGGAGGATGTAAGAAAGGTGTTAAGCCATCTACTTGACAATAAGTTCTATTAAAAAGGGGGAGAAATATCAATTTCATTAAGAGACCACTGAATTATTTTATTTTGATATAAGGTCCCAAGGTGTTCGAATGGGACCTAAGAAAGTGTCTGCTGTGGTATCTTGGCCTCAGCCAAAGTCAGATAAAGAAATGCAGAGATTTTTGGGGTTTGATATCTCCAAGAACAGTTCATTAAAGGTTTCAGTAGTGTTGCAGCCCTATTGTCCAGACTCATATGTGGGGCTCCTAAGTGGACTTCTGAAGCTCTGGAAGCATTTACCAAACTGAAAAAAAGCTTTACAACTACTCCTATTTTACAGCATCCTGGCCCTTTGATTTTTGTGGTCAAGGTTGATGCCTCTGAGGTGAGAGTTGGAGCTGTTTTATCACAACATCAGGGAAATCCAGTCCAGTCTCAGACTTGCCCAGACCCTGAACCACCTGACAAACTAGTAGAAAAAAATACACACTGGCTTCAGTGCAGTCTCAGCTTTTTCAGGAGACCCAGGAGTCTCCTAGTAAAAGGCATCCCAGGGTGAGTAAGACCTTTAAACTGATTTCTGAAAGGTTCTGGTGGCCAACCATTAAATAAGACACCATAGACATTGCACTTGCCTGCCGCACTTGTCCGCAATCAAAGGGGTCTAGATAATTGCCCACAGAACTATTACAGCCTCTTCCTATACCCAACTGACCCTGGTCTCCATTAACTTCCTGACAGACTTTCCCAGATCAGCAGGGAACAATGCCATTCTGGTGGCTCTAGACTGGTTTTCAAAACCTTGCTGGTTGACCCCACCGAAGGGCCACCACAATGGACACAGCTGAAACCAGAAGATTGGACATTATCCTAGACCCAAAAAGACTGGAGTTGATTAAATCCTTAGGCTGACTATGCCCAGAACCACCTGGTTTATTCGCCTAACAAAATCTCCCCTTTTCACTGTATTCTAGGCAATCGGCCTCCTCTGTTCTTGTGGACCTCAGAATCCAGCAAAGTGAAGCAGACCATGCTGTACCAGCCAGGACAAAGGATATGGCTATCTACCCAGGACCAAGACCCCATCTCACATCCAAAAAGCTCACTTGTAAGAACATTAATATTTTGAAGACAGTGAGTCTGGTTACTTACCATTTGCAGTTGTCTGTGAATTATCATATCTTTCCCACATTATGTTTCCTTGCTTAAGCTCTGCAACACTTTGGTTTTGCAGAGTTAGTGCTACTTTAGCCTCCAACTGATGTCAAAGATTCTCCTGCATATGCTGCCCGCACATTCCTGGATTTCCAAACGCTGATGAGCACAGTTACATTATCTAGTGGATGAGAAGGAATAAGATCTAGAAGAACATTCCTGGGTCCCTGCACGTAGCATCCTTGATCCAGCCCTTATGGAGGAATTCCATCAAGCACACCCAGTGTCCCCAATCGTTTGACCGTGAGGCTGTTCTCTGTCCTGTTTGTGTTCAGCAGCTGGAGCCGCTCCTAGAAGGAATACTGTAACTACTCCTGAAGACAGTTCCACAGAGGTCTTCACAACCAACCAAATTACGCACAGCAATTGTCAATATTCACATCGACCCTGCTGTTGAGCACATTCACTCACACACCACCACTGCGGAACCTCAACAGTGCTCCCCATCTCTTCATCCCTATCATCAATCTGCGCTTCCTGTGTGAAAAATGAACCTACCTTCTCGAGTCTTCTGTTCTCCACATCCTCTTGTTTCTGAGTTCCGGTGTTCCCCAGTTCCCAAGTCCTCCACCCACTGAGTTCCTGGGCCTCCTGTTTACAACCGCTCTCAAGATCACCTGTCTTCAGAGCACCTGTTACATTTTTGTCACACCTCTTCACTGTAGATATTACTACTACACTTGGACTCACAATCAACCTGTCATTTGAATCATGACAGACAGTCAAGTTTGGTGATATATATTCTGTTTTTTCCTTTCCCTTTGATTTGAACTGCACTAAATACAACCACCTTAATGGTAAAACAGTTTGGTGATTGTATAATGTGTTCTTACTTTTCACCTTCCACCACTGCACCTTTCTGAGCCGGGCAGCGCCGGGGGTAACACAGCTAGGGATGTCTAACTTTTTTCAGTTTCATCATAGACAAAATAAGATAAAATACAATCAAAAAAAAAGGCAGAATCACAAACTCAGGACGGTGGTGCCATCACCTAAAATACTTTTTAGCTCCACATAAAACTGAAAGATGAAAACCTGTAATAATAATAATAAAAAAAACCTTTAAAAAATAATGCAATTTATTGTCCTTATTTAAGAGTGTGAAATTTATTGCAATTTTATTGTTGGGCTATATGTAAAAGCCATTTGTACGGCTTTTCTTCTCAGGCATTGGTTTTGCTTGGCAACTTTGTGAGTAGTTTTCACCGTCTCCATTCCCATCCAGGCCAAGAGGTTCCTGCTTTGGGTCCTAATGATCTTTGCAGGTAGATCTGCCTGTAGTGGCCATTTTAGTATTATATGTAAAACTGTGGGAACCTGAAAGCAGTTTTCAAATTTCAAGCAGCTTCTTCATTTTTCCTTCAAGATGCTGTGAGACCGGCGTGAATCCATGTTCTCACAACGAAGGCTACGTCCTTCAGTCTCGAAAGGATGCTATTAAAAAAAATCAAATACTTAGAAACAACAACGTCACTAAATTGAAATAATGCCACATTATTTTAAAGGCTTTAAGTCCCTTCTTGTGAACCTCTTCCTTGTTTTGTGAGAAAGAGCAACACGGAGATGTTTTAAAAATCAGTGGGCATCTGCAGGGCCCCATGTGCTGACATTTGACAGATTTGTAGTTGGTTTCCCTCAGATCCTTGTGGTGGTTTTTCTTATCTCATCTATGAATTATGCAAACTGCATTTCAAAGGCTAACAGTTCAGCAGAAGTCTGAAGTTGTCACAGTGAACACACGGCATAACTGTGCGGGTAGCGGCGGCGAAACTAAAAGCAAAGCCAGATGAAGCAGAAATGTTCAGGATTGCAGGTTTGCCCAAATCAAGCGGGATCTTTGACTTCGTCAGTTTGCGTGTCCGTCGGCAAATATTCCAACACTTCCGAAGAAATGCGACGTGTCTGCGGAGCGTAACGGAAATATCGGTAGCCTCCGAACGCCTGAAAGATTGGCTGCAACCTGGAAGCTAAAAAAAAAAAAACAGCAAAAATAACAAAAACAAAAGCAGTGCTTCATGAACAGCCTCATGCAATATGGTGACACCGATAAGGTTTGTTTATAGTATTAAATGAAGCAGATATTTTGAGCTTTGTCCCGAATAAAAAATGGAACAAAGAAACCAACAAAAATGAGGTTTGTCATACACTATGTAAATATATAAGCTTATCAAATAGCTGCAAATTCCCAGGACCTTAATGCTAAACTGACCACCCGGTACCCAGCGGTAACATCTCGCGAAAACTGGGTAGCAGATGAACCGCTTCCGAGGGCGAATTAAGTGAACGAAGAATGAAGGTGCACAGCTCAGGGCGTTGGGAGATGGAACGCTGCTGGGTTTCATCCCACCAAAGATCTTTTATGCCACGAAATTGGTCAGTCGATTGAGCGGATTCTTGGTTTTCCTCCTGAAACAACCACACGAATGAACAGACTTAAGGAAGGATCTGTAGTCAACCTTTCAGTTGCCGATGAACATTGGCGCTTTTGCGTGCTTCGGTCTCTCCACCGAAACTAGTTTTCTTAAAAACGCAGCAGATTCACCTGTCCTGCTGTAAACGGTTAGAAGGATAATTCAGTTGTAGAGGCGTTTGCTTAGATAAAGGGGTCACCTTATGCAGTCAGTTGACTTAAAACTTGTTAGTCCTTTACTACTTCATTGACTACTGTTACAGCTTTGCGTGTGGAGAAAAGCAAATTCCAATGATATGTCCTGCAGAAGAACATAAAAAGCCGCTTTTTCTTCCGCTACTTAAGCTCCCTGTGTTTGCGCTACCGGCCACGGAGGTTTTCCGTGAGTTTATTCCGTTTCCATTTGTGAGAAAACGTCCAGATATTTTGCACCGGCAGCCAAAAAGAAACAGTATCCAAATACATCCAGTACCTATCAGGGTAATTCCATTATTTTCTACTTTTTTTTCCCTGAGTTTGCAGTTGAAATATTCATTTCATTCTTGAATAGTATTAAGATTTCACGATGTTTCCAGGAATACGTCGGCTTCTTTCTGATGGTTTTGCCGGACTGGGTATGGATCGTGCAGCGCTGACACAGCGAATCCTCCGCCGCTGCCTTGTGGGATGTCGAAAGAGGAGCCGCCAGATGAATCTACCCCGGCTTTCTGCCCGGCAAATTGTAGCAGCTCAGATTATCTGTTGGCATTTGGAAATCCAGGAATGTGCAGACAGCATACGCAGGAGAACCTTTGGCATCAGGCGGAGGCTGAAGTAGCTCTAATAAAACAAACGTTTAGTCAAAGACACTCACGACCTATACAATTGATCCTTGTATCGGTGCAGCCTATGCAGTTACCTCAATTCAAATTATTGCCATTTTATAATAACGTTCTGTACACTGTCGTGTCTCACTGGGGGCAACTCTGGCTTTTAGCAACAAACAAGTCGAAGACTTGTCCAAAAGTTCAGCCCAAAATCAGAACCTGTGACTGACTTATCGCATGTATTTCTGATCATACGCCGACTGGTTTTACAATTTCTGACCTTTTCCTACCGAGAAACTCAGAAACGTGTCATTTCAAGCAAAACGCGTCCCGTTTTTGTCCATCTAAACAATATTCAAAACATTCTGTCGTTTTCGAATTTGGAAACCTCATTTAAGGGCCCGTGAGCCAAATTTAAAGTCTGCGGCTCAAAAGCAGAGCCGTGCGTGAAGAACAAACAGCAACAGACATCGGGCTTCATAGACAGAGATTTTTAGGATGATAGATTTTAGGTTCACAAGGGCTGGGGGAAAATGTATCTTCGCTGACATTACACGCGGCATTTTGGGACATTTCTTGTTATTTGTAGCAAGAGCTATTTCTCCAAATGGACCCGGTGACTCGGAAACATCAAAGCCCACGCAAGGCGCAGGTATCCTGGAAAGAACACATCATGACACACTTGTGCAGCTCTGTCGCGAGCCAGGATGCGGACAGGCAACTCGGGCAGCTCCCTCGGCAGCCATGGCAACAGAACTCCATCTGAGGGACGGCGGCCAATAGCAAAGCGCTTCGCTACGTCTGCCTCCCCCAATCGGTGCCGAGGATGCAGCCGGGCCGATTCGTCACGACTCCGGCGTGTGTTGTTCAGTGCGCGGGTTGCGAATGAGCGCGGCTTCCCCTCGAAGGACGTCACTCCTCGAGACGAGATGCCGCGCTCGCAGAGATGCCAGGTGCGGATGCCGTATTTTTTTCTTTTCTAAAAGCACTAAAAAACATATGCAAATGTACGCATTTGTGACTTGTGTGCGACATCCTTGGATGCTAAGCAAAACTATATAAGAGGGGCACACACGTTCTTCTCTTCCGACTACATTTCAATAACCTTATGATGGGAAAACAGCGCCTTTGGCGTCAGATTCAGTTACAAAATAAGCATCAGTTATTCTTAGCAACTTCTAATAAACTCATTTATTATTTTCACACAATGAATAACATGAACAAGATCGACTGCTCTATAGATCAAGGGCTCCATACTGCTAACCAGCAAATGGCAGCAAAAATAAGAGCTTTTCTTTAAGAAAAGGAGGGAAATTAAAGAAAAGTAAAACAACACATAGATCATGAACAAACATGACCAAACGCATGCTGGCAAATACATATACATACGCACGTGTACATATGCAAACGTATACATATATGTAGGTGTGTGTGTGTGCGCGCATGTGTGCCTGAGTGTGTGTTGGCATATTTATCGAAATGGATATAGGTATATAAAGACATACACATACAGCTGTATATATGTGTGTATATTTATATATTTACTTTTGCACAAACACACACATACATAAGATATACATACAGTACATATATACATATACATATGTGTATATATATATATATATATATTCCAATTACTTGCATTTTTAATATTTGTACAATGTACAAAATTGCTTCATGAATTAAAAATCCATTACAAAAGAATTATCAAACAATGTACAAGGTTCTTCTGAATTTATTTAAATTCAAATATCCTTCTGCTCGTCTAAAATATGCATACATACAATCAAGTAGAACATGCAAATAAAGAGAAAAATCCACTCTTGTTAAAAACAGGTTAAAAACAGCATGTATAACAAACTAAAGATTACCAACGTGGTTTAGAGCTCGGCTTGTGCTCCTGAAAAATTACATTATTTGACTCGATTTTTTTCTCAACAGTTAATTTGCACTTTGTACGTTTTAACATCGACGCGGTTAAAGGCCTACGATTACGCAATCTGTGTTTAAAGTCTCCTGAAATACTTCCCTTCACTTTCACTTCTCAGTGTTTCACAGTTCTGTTTGATCTCAGGTTTCGTTTTTGTATATCCACCCCCCCCCCACACCCCCAATTCAGGGATATAAGTTAAGATCCGTTAACCTCTTACGTATGCGACTCTGTGCCGTCGAATTTACTGCACTCTCGCTCGGCGAAGTTTCGGAACCAGATGAAAAGAGTACATTTCAGCTTTAAAAGGCACCGGTATATCGGCTGGTAAAGTAAAAACATCTGGCATTTTACACGTCAAGACTAGAAAAGATCAGAATCTTGCGAGTGCGATAGTCCATCAACTCAAGATTGCCTGCGTCAAGATCCCAAACAGCAATATAGTACCAGAGATGGGTTACTATTTGGAATTTGCGTATTTTGGTAAAAGCTGCAAATTACAGTTCTGTTTCTTCGTAAACCGGAACGGCTCAGCATTCGATTGAGGAAAACATTGACTTTTCCTGTTTTTTTTGGCAATATCTTCCAATAGGATTTAGGAGGGGCTCTTGATTGTTGAGCCATCAAGCTCTGTTTTTGAACCACAGGCTGATGGGAATATGTTATCCAAACGTGACTTGTTTTTTCCTTGTCAAATTTGCCTCTCTCGGCAGCACTCGGCTCTCAACGTCATTTCAGGCATGAAATTGATGCGAGGGTCTCGGCACGAACCCCCCCCCCCCCCCCCCCCCCCCCCCCCCCCCCCCCCCCCCCCCCCCCCCCCCCCCCCCCCCCCCCCCCCCCCCCCCCCCCCCCCCCCCCCCCCCCNCCCGACCCCGAAGCAAATGGCTGAATAAGCCGGACCGCCTGCACATTAAACACAGTTTGCACCCATGCAGTCAGATCCCTTATACTTACACTATTTACAACGGGCTGAAATTCAAATTAAGGCTACACTGCAGATGGACAGAACATTCTGGGCATTTGCAGTCACAACAGTTGCAGTGATAGTCGCTTTTTGCAGAAATATACACTTTTTTTTTATTAAGCCTATTACCTTTTTTTATATTAAATAAAACAAGAATACTTAATTATTTCTTGGAAAAGGGCCCAAAAACACACACACACACACACACACACACACACACACACGCACACACACACACACACAACACAGTCAGGAAAGGGATGAAGACATTTAGCAGGTCTCAGGCCGCCTGCCTGCCAGCTTCTTCGCTGGTACCAACGGGATGCATAGCAAAAGATGAAGAGGGAACAGAAACGACCACCTAGAAAATGAGCCCAAAGAAGGTGGGGAGGGGAAAACTCGCACGCTCCTCCGCCACACGGGGCTCCACCCCCCCTCCCCGTTCGTGACACGTTCTCAAAAGGGAGAGGCTTTCTCAAGTTACCTCCGCAGGATGTTGAGCTCGTGGGACAAATGCGGGCTGCTCGGCTGCGGCCAGCAGATGGCCGGGGGGGGGGGGGGTCAACTTGAACGTGCGTTTTTGTGCTGCTAAAAGACAGTTTTGGTCAAAACGAAGGGATATCATCTGATTTGTGGCTCCGATTCCCCCGACCGCCCTGGAGCACTTCAAACCACCTCCGCCAATTTGATGCAACGGGTAACAAACGTAAGGCATGCAAGAAACAACTGCGGGACTGTGTATGGAGCAAAATATCAACTGGGGTTTCCCAAATGAACCTGTGTACTGACTGTAAGTTCTAGTCCAAGGCCTCCGTCAAAACTACTGAATTTTCACTTCCTTTTCCCAGCAATGCACTTTTCCCCATTTACTGAGACCCATATGAAGACATGTGGAAGGTCACTGCAGAAGATGTGTTCAACTGGACTGAGAGCACCTCTAATGATCTGCGGTGAGTCTGTCAACTTCGGACGGTTTTTTTTTTCTTTTTTTTTGGGCACTGAACTCATTTCAAGTCGAAGCTCTGTCCTCCGTTCTGCTTTGACGTTGGTGACGCCCCATTTGAAACTGAAGCAAAAAAAAATCTGTCACACGTATTTCGGATTATACATATTTAGAGAACACTGGAATAATAACTGCTTATTAAAGAATGTAATACCTGGAGTGCAAAAAAAAAAAAAAGATATTGATGGAGCTTTTGGCTGTGCATATTCCTTTCTTAAACTGAGATTAATTTTATGTGTGTAAATTAGGGTTGGACAGCTGAACTCTAGTATTTGGCACCTCAGATGCGCCTCATGTATGGTTGACCCAGCTTCTGAAAGTGTGGAACGTTCTTGAAGAAGAGGGAAAAACTATGGGTGGAATATGTCTGCTGCTCATCACCATGTACCATTTACGCTGCTGACAAACAGTAAGGCTTAATAAAGTCTAAAAGTGCTTCGATTACAATCTAATGAGAAGGTGGAAAAGAATGAAAGTTTGGGGAAATACTGCTTTACCTTTGATCATATGGTGTTTTCAACTACCAGCTCATTCCAAAAAGCCAAAATGGGCTTGAATCACACTCACTCCTTTCTATTTTTGGTTAAAAATAATACCCCATCTTCACTCCGTAGGGTAAAACTCTTCGACTATTTCTTATAAACCGCTAATTTAAAAACACTTTCTGAAACATGTTGTACAGAGAAAAAGGCATGTACTGTAATACTTAAGTACAGAAAGACCTTTGGTGCGAAGCTGGACAGATAGCCTCCAAAAGGTCTCGTTTCCAAAGTATTGCCATCTGCCCATGCTCAGAGCATTCCTGACCGGGGAGCGGGGAGGGGTACGGGGGTGGATTGTTGTGATAAAACACCATTGGTTAACACACTTGACCTGCTAAACAGATACTTTTGCAAAGTTGGACTTCAAGGCAAGGTAACCAGCGTTGCACAGTATCGGCAAAACGATCATTATCTACAGCTGCTGGTTCGGGTGTGGCCGAGCTGCCTTCCACGGTGACCCGGCAAGGGTACGCCGGGGCTTTTCTGGGCACTGGCTCACACAACAGAGTCTCTCAGAGACTGGGGCACAGAGCTGTGGCTGTAGTGCAAGTTGTCTTGCTCCTGTACATGACTCCCAGCGACTGTCCGTATTGCTCACGAGCACCAAGCCGCGGGGTGAGGTTCCAGCTCGTTTAGTAAATGGCTTGGAGAAGACCAGAGCTGCCAGTGCTCCTCTCTGTTGGACCAGTCTCTTCCTCTTTCGATACCCGGCACCTCCGCGAACGCTTGACCTGGACCTCCTCTTGCATCTTTTGCCATCGCTTGGCCCCCCGGACCGGTTGAGGCGGCAACTGTGCCATGTGCACCACTGATTCAATGGTGTCCAAGATGGAGTCATGGTTTGAGAACTCCATGGATTCGGAAAGCATGCCGGTTCTCACGCTCTTCTTCCCAGGAAGGTCCACACACTTTTCCAGTATGGGCATCTGCCCGGTCAGCTCAGAGTCCAGGAGAATGGGCTGCTTCCTGGGTCTTCCTCGCCGCTTCTTCACAAAGTTGTTGCCAGTCTTGGCCTGCCGTTGGAGTCTCTTGACTTTGAGAATTTTATTGACGTGGTCCAGGTTCTTCTTGGTGGAGAGGATCTTGGAGAAGGCGCACATGTTCCTCACTTCAGACTGCACCTCCTCCACCTCCTTCCGCTTCAGCCTCTGTTTCAGTGGAGATCCATATTCTGAAGAGGAGGAGAAGACAAAAAACATGAAAAGGTTGGAAATGCCTAAATCACCCTCGAACTTCCTTATTTTGCAGGTGAATCGGCGAAAAAGAATATAAACTTAGGTGTGAAAACAAACTAGTCAAGTTACGATTTACGTGTTTTTGGTTAAGCAATTTCAGAAAAATGCGCCCTACATTTTACGGAAATAGTTCAAAACATTACGCGAGCAACATGCTGTTGTCAACTGTTCCTCTGAATAGGCAAGGGTTTTGTAGGTGTGTGAAGTGTTAAAAAGGATGGCAAACAGGTTGACTACATGGATAAGCGTGGAGTGTATTATGCACTATATTTTAATTTTTTTTATTACTGCATTGTGTTTATTCTTGGCTTGGTTTTCAACTTAATTCTAACATACAGCATAAATACTTACTCTTATGGGGAAAAATGTAAAATTTCACAAGTCACTAGCTGACTTAGTAACTTTTTGTAATGTAGATAAAAGACCAACATTCTAATGTAACCAGCACACATACAGTACTGTGCAAAAGTCTTAGGTACCTGTGGGGAAAATGCTATCAAGCGAGGATGGTTCCAGAAATAACGCCACGAATACTTATTAATCAATAAACCTTCTAAAAAGTGCAGTAGACAATAAAACCTCAATCAGATCAATATTTGGTGGGACCACCCTTTGCCTTTAAAACACCATCAGTTCTCTTATGCAAACTTGCATGCAGTTTAAGGTAGAGGTTGGTAGGTCCTTCCAAACATTTTGAGGAACTGACCACAGTTCTGCAGACTTTGACTGTCTCTGCATGTCCTCCCAGACTGACTCGATCATGTTGAGATCAGGGCTCTGTGGGGACCATAGCATCTGTTGCAGGATTCCTTCTTTTTGCTCAACATAGTTGTGTATGACTGAGACTGGGTGTTTGAGGTCATTGTCAGGCTCCAGAATGAATTTGGGACCAACCAGAAACCCCCCTGATGGTAGANGAATTTGGGACCAATGAGAAACCTCCCTGATGGTAGATAAGAATCTACCTGTACTTCTCAACAGACATTGAAGTTGCATGCCTAAGACTTTTGCACACTACTGTATTTGTCACGGCTGCCTTAAATTACAAATTAAAACCAATCGTGAGGGAAATGGAACGACGCATTAAGGCAAAAATGCAATCATTGCTCATTGAACACAAATGGCAGCTACTGCCTTAGCGGTGTGCTTCAGAGTTGTGTCCGTTGTTTTAAGGAAACCTCGAGACGAGGCAGTCGACCAACTCTTGAAGGATGAAACAACAACATTCGTTGTAACGACAGGAAATCCACAGAAATGGTCTCTCTGGCCTGTGAACTGGGTTGTAACGGCACACTCCTTCCTTGCATCTGGAGCACAAGCTAACAGACGGAGATGTTTGACAGGAAAGGGAGTGGTGCACTTACAGTCATTTCAACAGGAGAAACCAGCTGTGTTTTCTCAAAAGGAGAGAGACTTGAAAATTGCTGTGAACACTGAATGGCATTCGATTGCATCTGTTCATAGAGCTACAGAAACCATGTCAACAGAGTAAGGCACACAGAGCGCTAAAGGTTGAGTGATATCAAAGGGTAGGTGAGTCTTAGAGACACACGCACACAGGCGGAGGCATCCGCTGATCCATGAACACTGAGGTTCATGCCATGACATCTCCACAGAGGACACAAGGGTAATGCCAAACATGTTGGCAACAACTGAGCAAGTTCATAGTTTGCTTCTCAGATTTTTTTTTTTTGCTCTTCATTTTCTCATCCCTTGTTGACTAATGGTTCATAAGCATGATCATAACTACTGTATTCCACAACAAAACCTGAATGTACAAGATTTGTGAAAGATCATTCAGACAGAAAACCCACCGCAACCAGAACCTGCTGACCTTATCCCAACATATCTGTTCAAATGCAGATTACAAAGGAATGGGGGAACATCTGTTTGAGCTGTACCTGTGTGAAAGTCCTCAGCTTTCACCCCCCACCTGCAGTATACAGGTGCCCAAAAATTTGAGTGAGAACAGCGATACAACAGTGATTGGTTTACAGGCTTGGCTCTTTGCTTCTGAGCCCCTTGGATGACTGTCCAGAGCCAAGGAGACAGAGTTTCTCCCGGTCTTGTCTGAAATCAGCACAAATGTTTATAAAGCCCCTCAGCTGCGGACAACTCCACCGAAACTTTCTCTCTGAGGCTCATCTACCCCTTGAAACCCACAATCTTTATTCCCCCTTCTCTCAGTATCTCACTCATTCTCTCAGCCTCTTTCTTTCACACTTCCTCCATCCTTCTGTGCCTCCCCCTGCCACCCGCTCCCTCAAACTTGACTTTCCCCTTCATCTAGGCACGGTACCCCATCTGGTCTGCTATCCGAAAGCACAGACTAAACCAGAATTATGAAGGCTTTAATAAGCCATGGTAGATGAAAGGCAGAAAGACAAAGACCATCTCACACCATAACATTAGGCTTTCACCCTAGTTTCCGTGAATATAACATATTTTGAAATACAGCTCTGGTCAACATTATTGGCACCCTTGCATTTTAAGAATGTCACACATGACATTTTTTTTTTTTTTTTAAGTGGGCAGTAAAACAACTTTGGTCTGCATACACTCATTTGCCTGACACAGAGCAACACAATATAAAACAATCATTTCAAAAAAGACATGCGTGGAAATAGTATAACATCTTAAATCTGAGCCACACAACATTTATTGGCACTTTTTTGAGCCACTCAAATCTGTCTGACCAAAATCACCAGCAAGGAAGTCGCCAGAACTCACGGCATGAATTTACCAATGATTTACAAATGGAAGATGGATTTAATGCAAACAGAAAAGTAATTTTCACTCCCTTTTGGCAAGAACTGCCCAAGACCATCAGAAAAAACTTGCTCTGCTGCCTACAGGACATCACGAAATCAGAGGATTCAAAGATCGTAGGTGCTCCGGCAGGACAATGACCCAAAACACATAAAAGAACGGTTAAAATGGATGGTGTTAAAGTGGCCAGCAATGAGTCCTGATCTCAGCCCAGTTGAAAATCTTTGGAAAAAGCTGAACTCTGCTATTAGTAAAGGAAACATTGAAGCGCTATAACAAACTGCCATTGAAGAGTGGGAGAAACTACCAGCAAAAAGGTACAAGAAGCTTATTGAAGGCTGCAGGAAATGTTTGGGGCGTCATCACTGCCAAAGGTAGTCCAACCAAGTAGTCGTCCGTCAACTTACGCCGCCAGTTTTACGTGTTTCCTCTACAGCACAATCTGGTTTTTAATACCGTGACTCAATTTATGCACCGATCTGCTTAGTACAAAGCGCTCCGGCCAAAACCAAAATTAAAAGAAGTAAAAAAAAAAACCTAAAAATTCCAATATCACATTTTCATTCGTTTGTTAAAATGTGTCATAAAACTTAAATCACAGTGTTGGTGCGATTCTATATGAAGTGCAGATCCCCTTTAAGAAAGCTGTGTTACAACAAGGTGTGTTGGATCCTGGGAAAGGCAAGACGTGATGCTCATGTACCAGCGGTGGGTGCAGAAAGGTGAAGTTAAAAAAAGCTGCCGCTGTGGCGTCTTTAAGAGATGAAACATCTCGGTCAGTAGATGACGTCATGTTGTGTTGCTCTTCTACTTTAGGTATTTTTCATAAACGTGAGCAGACATTTCATTGACGTCAGACCTCCTGTTACACTAAGCACAACATCCTTTGTGCCTCTGTGTGTGTGTGTGTGTGTGTGTGTGTGTGTGTGTGTGTATTGCAAGCTACAAGGTGTTTGAGTGATATTTGGCCATTTTCAGATGAGCTGGGAAGCATCGTTATTTTCCCCAATAATGGAAAGAGCTGTTTCTATTTATATGGCCTCTTCAGGCACCAGTCGGACACACAAGTTTAAGAGATGACTATATTAGGGAAGGTGGCTTTAATACTGTCCAGATCATACTTTTTTCCGGTGAAACAAAACTACATACAAGTTGAACACACATCTATTTTTGTTGTATAACTTTGGGTATTCCATTAAAACAGACCCATGAAAACATGGTACACTTCCAGTTGGTTTTGAAGACACTCTACCAGATAGACCAAAAACGCTGACCAGATCCGAACGTAACTCAACGGCGTCCATGTCACTGATGTAACATAGAAGTGTACTTGGCCTGCATTTGACCAGGATGACATTGCTCGTAAGCGTTATTGTTACATTTTCGAGCTGTAAACACAGGCCGCCCACAGGGATACGCAGAGGAAATCCAAGCGCTTGAGTCTACTGCAGGACCTAACTTTGGTTTGCTAAATCAGTCTTCCCAGCACTACCACACAAAATCGAAAGAGCATCCGCGACACCCACACGCCAGTGCGTACGAATACAGGGGGAGCACAGCTGTAACTGTGTTACTCAAAGCGTCTTCTGGGAAAACAACCCATGATGTGTATCTGAAGCTCAAATTAGAAAGGTACGCAATGGAAAAAGGAGAGAAGAAATTTAAGAGAACCCTGTTCAATTGAGCAAATCCCTTCAATAAATAGTTGGCTTGTCAGCAAACAACCCTGAGATTGCTAAGAACTTCTGATAAGCTTCCCTCGGGGAAACATCCAGCAAGATAACCGCAGAAGCCATTCATCCACACTCAAATCTCCACCTGAATTCCCCGTTTCCACCAAGGACGCCGCTGCACAGACTACCCACAGTGTTCGCTCTCCAACTAGGATTGCATAACCACACAGGTCTGACGGGGTCAAGCCAGTCTGATCCCGAGTCCTTAGTTTGAGGCTCTTTGGGCATTTATGCACATGAAAAGGTTAGAAAACAGGTTAGGGGTGGCACTGCCACAACTTGTGCCGCCCGAGGAATGACACTGTGCGCACTTTGCAACGTTTAGTGCAAAATCATTTCTAGAGTTGACCTCAGATGTCAGCACTCACAAACAGAGTGACCACGGAAGGAATGAAGATATCCAATGACCTTCCCCAAGTGGGACGGTCAATAAAGACATGCGTGTAGCTAGCTGTACAGCCCGCAGTGTGTTACCCATCTTCTGCTGGGTTGAGCAAAGGATGGGTCAGACTCACATCACTACACCAAATTAAAAACATGAGGGGGCAGCACTTGGCGGTAGTTGTAGCAGTGTGTGGACCTTACAACGGACACACTACCGGGGCAACAAGCAGAGGTTTACGTAGTCATCTTGCTATTAAAAGATCAAGGTTTCTATAGTTAGTATCCCTGATCAATTCATTTATGCTTATTTGCATTCCAGTAAAGACTGGCCAGATGGATCAATGAATCAATGAATGCAAACATCTGATTGAATAAATAACATTCTAAAATATACTGACTTAACTTGAAGTAAGTAACTGTTCTGCTCAGCAACAACAGGCATCCTGGCCCTCAATCTCACAGGCCAATGTGCCACTGACTTTGAGCATCACCTGCTGATGTAACCTTAGCTGTAGCTTATATGTTTATTCAATAGCAGTCGCAAACACTACCTACCTGCTAGTCATTTTTAACGCCTTGCAGTGGTTATCAGTTATAAGCAGTTTTATTATGCAATAAAAATATGAGTGCAATTGAAAAAAAGCTGTTATTATATAAACCAAATGCGATTTTGGGCTGGACCCAAAGTTAACCTGCATATCAAACATTTGCCTTTTGAGATGAACAGGTACCTCTAAACTGCCCTGATCATAATGCTAAATGTGTGTGTTGTCTTGCACCCTATACTATAACCTCCTCATAACAGCCTGGAGGCCCAAGCAAACTTGACTGGATAAGATACTAATGATTTGTGCAGAAATACAAAACCCAAGAGAAGCAGATGAGTAAAAAAACGACATTTTTCCAATCCTGCAGCTCATTGCAGACACATAGTACATCTGCAAGGCGGAACAAAATAAAAAAACAGAAGGCATCCTAAAGAGCTGTTCTTTGTTCAGGTCAATGTGCTCTTCATTTCATCTTTAGGAGGGCTTTCTGGATCGAGTGTGCTTGGGAAGGGTATGCAAGGATGCATCTATTAACCGCAGAAACCTTGAAATCCTATTTCATCTAATATCAGGATGGTCATCCATAGCAGCGACATACCACTTAAAAGCCATTTTCCCACATCCTCCTCAATGTCTTGTATTATGTTGACCAGACTGGGGGGGGGGGTGTCCATATTCCAACCTATTTGGTTTATTTTTCTTACATTTCATTCATCTTGCCAAGAGATGGCACAGAAATGTTAAACCGATTCAATGTACCATCTAGAGTGGTTTCATCACTCCGTGCAGAAATGCACTCCAAAATGAGCGGAGCAAAGAAGCAGCAGGTTGACAGTGAATGCAGAATGTTTAACTGTGCTGCAAAGTACTTTTCCCACAGACTAAGGACACATGCTTGATTTGTGAGGAAAGAGCTGCAACGTTCAAAGAATATAATCGGGCGTTTTGCAACGAAAGCTGCGCTAGCAACCTGTCAAGCGTTCTAATAGGGTCCAAATGAGCCGCTGGTTTGCAGGCTCAGCAAACATGCAGCTGGCCAAGAAGCCGTGACAAAGACAAGCTACCTGCTTGCTTATAAAAACTGCTAAACAAAGCAGGCCATTCCAGGAAGGCAAATTTTTGAATGAGTGGATGATCAAAAGTGCTGATATTAGCGAATTTGAGAAAGTACGTTTATCGCCCAACACAGTTACCTTTCAGGTGGAGGTACTGAGTGAAGGTCTGGACTGTGAGTTGAAAACTGCTACAAAGGACACTGCGCAGCTTCTTATTTTTGTCATAGGAATTAATGACAGTTTCAAAGTTACAAAGTTTATCAATGGAGTCAATCAAAGGAACAACAAAGGGTTTGTTTGCATGACAAGGTCTCCGGCTGCTGTGGAGTGAATCGGTAAATATTACGACAGACGGATCGCTGAATGAAACCGGGAAGAATTGTAGGAATCTAAGGGAACACGAGACAAAGCAAAAGAAGACGATCCTGCAGCGGAGGTAATCGAATCGCCGTATCAACCCTTTGTTGGGTTTCGATCATTTCGTGAAACTGGCAAGCTTCGTACAGTACTGTGCAAAAGTCTTAGGCACCTGTGGGAAAAATGCTATAAAGTGAGGACGGTTCCAGGAATAATGCCACGAATACTTATTAATCAATAAACCTTCTAAAAATCAGATCAATATTTGGTGGGACCACCCTTTGCCTTTAAAACACCATCAGTTCTCTTATGCAAACTTGCATGCAGTTTAAGGTGGAGGTTGGTAGGTTCTTCCAAACATTTTGAGGAACTGGCCACAGTTCTTCTGCACACTTTGACTGTCTCTGCATGTCCTCCCAGACTGGCTCGATCATGTTGAGATCAGGGCTCCTTGGGGACCATAGCATCTGTTGCAGGATTCCTTCTTTTTGCTCAACATAGTTGTGTATGACTGAGATTGGGTGTTTGAGATCATTCTCAGGCTGCACAATGAATTTGGGACCAACGAGAAACCTCCCTGATGGTAGGTAAGACGTTGAACGTCCATGCCTAAGACTCTTACACGGTACTGCATGTGAGAAGACACTCACTCATTCACTGTCAGTTCACTCACTTTCTTGAAGATGCTGGTGCAGACCACCATGACTTACTCTCTAAGGTGTCTGCGCTCTAGAATTGTACTCAAATGTAAACAAATTCAGAGCTAAGCCACCCATTCACACGTTTCCCCGCCCTTGTCACACCGGACGTGTCAAATGCTCAAGCACGAAGGTACAAGCTCCTCGCAGAATTTCGTGGAAAGTTTTCCTGTTGATTTGCTTATTTTGATAAAACTGAGAGGTCTTTAATGCTGGTTTCATCCTCTGACTTTTGATTATGAGACAACAGCACAAGAACTGTAGCTGGAATAGATCGATCTGCAGTGCGATGCAATGCTGAAGGAAAAGTTTGATTCTGTAAAGCTGGACGAACTGTATGCGCCACTGAACAAGGCCACGTTTCTCTGCATTCGGTAAGCAGGACAAGAGATACTGGCGTTGTATGGATTTACGTACGTGTGTGAGCAAACGTTCGTTTCAATTCAACTCAATATAGAGTGCTTCTCACCCAGTGGCCCAGAGCACTGAACAACAGATTAAAAAGCAGAACAGATATAAAAAATATAAAGTAAGCCTACAGGTATAAGATTAGCTATACATTTAATAACAAGAAGAACTATATTGACTAGAAAAGCAATAAAGTAGCCTGCTGAAAACTGAGGAGGGGGGGGGGGGAAATCCCCACCAAAAAGGCAAGGGAGAAATATAAATATCTGGGGGTCCAAGTTCCAGCAGCTGCCTACACCTTCTGCACAGAAGGCAGGATGACCATGAACGAGTCACGTCAAACGATAACAGCTGAATGTCCAGCACTGGAGCTGCGTGTTGTGAATCGCTGCAGCACAGCTGTCAACAGACTCCGAGGTTCTCACAAAAGGAGGCCATCACCTCCACTCGTCTCAGACACGCAAAGTCTTTGTGAATCTGACAGGAGAAAAAAAAACAGTTCACATTAATCCTTTTTCCCTGGCTGTCGTTATTTCTCTGCAAATTATAATGTCCTTGTTGCTTTTTATTTTTTCTTACTTCCCAAACAAATAAAAAAGCCTTTCAGCTGTTTTTTCCCCCGTCAGATGAACCTCATTGTTAATTTGAAACTAACAATTTTGAATCTTAAACACATGCAGGGCATGCATCTGTAACAGCAGCCTAAAGCGGTCCGGTATAAAACTTTAAAATTTTATGTCGCCCCGGGCCAAAAACAAGTTTGCTCACATCTGACGTTGACCCTTCCCAGACCAAACTTCATAAAACCTACCGTGCTTCACGGACATCTCAAATTAACCAGATTAAAACTAACCGCAGCTTCGGCAAACAAACCCATTTCGGGTTTACTTGCTTTTTCAATTCGCTCCGACGTTAACGTCGCCTTTATGCCACCTGTCAAACTTCTCCAAGAGGAAGACACGTGGGAAGAAGTGCTGAAGCGAAGACCAGCGGGTTAGTGCTGGCCGCAGGGGCCGCCACGGCCAGCAGGAGGCACTCCTGCAGCGGGCACCAGAAATAACATTAGTGACTTCAGTCCAATGACTTTCCTCTGTCGCTGTTGCAAATCGTCGTCATGACTGCTGGTTCAAATAATTCATACTCAGATCAAGGTCTCGGTCATGATACACTCTGCATGAATTACTGGCTGGGTCACTTGGAAAGAACCACATTAATGCCATTTCACGGCATTCCCTACTCATCTGCAACACAGTGGGTTTCGGTAAATGCGGTATTAGAAATGACTTAATGACTCCAGACACACCAATAAATTTTCTACGCCATTTTCAGTCTTCTTTTTCGAACAACGCACTTCGTTTTAAAAAGCACAAAATGGGATAACCGTAAATCGAGCCACAATTTAAACAATAAAGATTTTGCCCCATCCTCCTTTTCACAAGGACCGCTTTATTGAGAATGGGATAAGAATCGCATTTGCTGCTTCCAACATATACTTAGCGGATTTAAAAGCCATAATTTTTTTTTTCTCTGCCATGACACAGCATAAGACACAGTGTCTGTCTGCACATCGTGAGTTGTTTAACTATGCACTGCTGCCCTGACAAAAGCAAGCATGTGTAAGACTGGTTGCTAAAACGTGCAGCTGAGACATGTGCTGTAATTGTAAATCAAAGCATCGTACTTTTTTTACTCCTCTTTTGCTGTGAAAAGTATTCCTGATTTCCCCTATCATCGCACATTTGTCACACTGAGTGGCTTGGCATCTTTAGATAAAATGTATTGTTAGACAAAAGGGACCAGACGAAACACATAACACAGCTTTTAAATTACTTCATTTATTTAAGGAGCAAAATTATCCAATACCTATATCAGCTATATGAAAAATTAATTGTCCCCTTAGTTAATCAATTAATTAGCCAAATTTAATCGATAAATAAATTGAGCTGATTGAACATAGGCTTAACTGCAATAGCCCTGTTGAAGTGAACCTCCCTATATATTGAACCTTACCATGAGAGTGAAGTAGTCACCACAAAGTTTCCACAAGAATACTACGTCATAATCAGAGGAAATTCCCAAAGATATGAGGGAAAAGGATGGAAATCTATCAGTCAGGAAAGGGTTACAAAGGCATTTCTAAGGCTCTGGGACTCAACTGAGTGAGAGACATTATCTCTAAATGGAAAAGAACAGTGGTGAATCTTTCCAGAAGTGGTAGGCCTGCCAAAATTACTCCTAGGATGCAGTGACAACTTACACGTTCAAGTCACAAAAAATCCAAAAACATCATCAGAACAACTGCAGGGTTTTCTGGCCTCAGCTAAGATCAATGTAAGGAAGAAACAGGGCACAAATGAATTTCATGTGAGAGTAGCATGGTGGAAACATCAATGCTTAGCTCACATTTGCAAAAAAAAAAAAAAAAAAAAAAAAGATCCCAAGTTCCTTTACCATTAAGTCTGAAGTAAAGAAAATTCAGCATTCCACAAAAAGAACCTCGTACCAACAGTCAAACAAGGTAGCGGTGTTATGGTGTGGGGATACTTTGCTGCCTCAGGACCTGGACAGTTTGCCATTACTGAAGGAACCATGAATTCTGTACTGCAACGCAACATATTTTACGAGAATGTCCACTCATCTGTCTGTAAGCTGAAGCTTAAGTGCAATTGGTTGACGCAGCAAGACAATTATTCAAAACACAAAAGCAAGTCAACATCTGAATGGCTGAGAAGCAGCAAAATTAAATTTTTGGACTGGCCTAGTCAAAGTCCTGACTTAAACCAAATAGAGATGCAGCACCTGAAATGAGCAGTCCATGCTTGAAAATCTACCAATATGTTTGAATTGAACCAATTCTGCACTCCATAAACTCAAGTTTCTTGATTAAATGTCTTAAAAGACTCCCGTGTGCAATACTTATAAGCAGCAATGGGCAAAAATAAAGGAAGTCAACAGTTGTGTTAAAAGGTGTCTTGCTAACTCCTTTCTAACTGCTTCTTGAAATAATAAGTGTCATGAACCCAGGCAGAATTTATAGCACTTCAATTAGAGATTCATAACCTCCATAACCTGACCCATAGCTGCCACCTTGTCATAATGGTGAGGCTTGTGCACTACCACCATCCTGAGGGCCATACTGACTGGAGTTAATACTCCTGTGTGCTCAACCTTGTTAGGAAGGCCACTAGGTATGGGGAGGTATGGGCAACAGAAGATCACATTTCCATGACAACAACAGCAACACTAGCATTAACTGCATGGAAAAAGGCCTGGCAATCTACTTCTTAAAGATTCTAGGGATAATGAAAATAAACTTTGATATAGTGCTGGAAGATAAGCCCCTAAGGTCAGAAGGAATTTAAGAAGCTACTGGGGAAGAATGAAAGACTCTTCAGAATTTAAGCCAGCGTGTACAACACAGTTGGATCAAAGCCTTTGAGACGTCTATCTGCTGATGCTGCTGTGCATGAAATGAGGGTTAGAAGCTGCAACTTGTACACAGAACAGATAAGAGGGACCGGATTGTATGAGGAAAGCTGTGTGGTGAAAATTGTTGCAAAACTCATCTACAATCTCATCTATGCTGATGACACCACAGTATTGACTGAAAGCGAAGGCGACCCGAAACATCTGCTTATTAGAATCAAAGAAAACGGTCTCACTGTGGGCTTGCACCTTAACGTGAAGAAGACAAAGATCCTGACACCTGGTCAAGCTTATAATTTCACTCTTGATGGAGAACAAATAGTCGACAGCTTCGGCCTACTTGGATCAAAGATCAATATTGAGATGACAAGCAGGCAAAAAAATCTGATGACAATCCACTTTTAGCACAGTAGCCACAAGCAACCTAGACAGGATTCTTAAGTGCAGAGATGCAACTTTGCGGACAAAGGTTTGACTTGTTTAAGCCATGAAAAACCTCAATAATGTCGTTTGGATGCAGGAATTGGACCGTGAAGAAACAGGGCAAGAAGAAAATTGATGCCTTTGAATTATGGTGATGGTGGAGAATACTGCATACACTGTGGACTGCCCACAAAACAAATGCATCAGTATTGGAGGAGATCAAACCTAAGCTCTCCCCGGAAGCTCAAATGGCAAGACTTCAACTTTTATATTTTGTACACGTCATGCGGAAAGGAAGATAATTGGAAAATAGCTTCACGCCTGGTTGAAGGTCAACGCAAAAGAGGAAGCAATGGCATGGACGGAAAAAACAACTGCGGCTATTGACGCCCCTCTATCAAAACTTTGTGGGGCTGGAAACCGAACATTTTCAGGACAACGATCTGTAGTGTCGCTGTGAGTCGACTTTAACTCGAGAGCGTTTAACAGCAGCTGCAACCTTGCATATAAATCAACATCTGGCTTTGTGTCATGCATGAACTGATCTATATTCACTAAAGTCACAAACACAGGACTGAGATACGAACGGTACAAATAAAGACATACAAAACAGCATTCATTTTAACATTAAACCCAGTCTATTAAAAGTAATGTAAAAGAATGGCAAGTTTTACACCGTCCTTTTTTAAAACAAGCCGCCAACCCACGTGACACACAGACGTTATTCACATATTTACTTCTCTTGTTTACCACGGTCTATGAGTACAGCTCCATTGCAGTCTGTATCCGAACTCAAGTACAGCTACACCATTTTCCGTTAGCGTTTTTTATGACTCTCTAAACAAATATTTTAGCCCAACATGCTGTCATAATTCTGGGGTTAAAAACTTGAAGTCCAGGAAATCTATCTAAACTTGTGGCTAATAAAATGAATATAACACGAAGCTGCAGTGCAGCTTCAATTTGAAACAACATGGCATTATGGATATAAAAAAAAATCCATAAAAATCAATACTTTCAAAACCCAGACTTTTCCTTTCTTTCAAACTAACATCATCCACCTCCTCTAGCAACATCACTGCCAACACAATTGACTGTTTGTACTAATTTGATGTATTATGTATATTTGCATCATGTTCGGGTCTATTTATTTATCTCCCTCTACATGCATCTATTTGTCTACCTGCCTCAATTCATCTAAGTTGCCTCCTTGTGTGTGATGTCTCTTTAGGTTATTGAGCACCACAGTCCAGGAGCAACTACATTCTCCTCTCGCTTGTACATCTGTGTAAGTGCATAATGCCAAACCTTGAACTGAAAGCAACATGTCTTCAAATTGACACACAAGCATTTGATATCACATTCACAATGTGACAAGTTCCCTGTGTATTTTAACTGTGACAAGCCTGATCTGTCAAGTGTGGCAGTAAGTCATGGAGGTGGATTGCAGTGGGGGTTAAGCAGATTGTGATCCAGCCCCCTCCCTCCCCCCCGTCGTCCGCCTGCCTTTCCCTTCAGATTTGAGAATGTAATTTAACTGAGCCCAGGGCTTCCAATTCCCCTTCAGTGGAGTTGGCTGGATTCATTAAACTTCTGGCTGCTGTCCAACTCTTTTAACGCAAGGAGAGGGCCTTTTTTTATGGCATGTCTAGAAAATAAATCAAAATGTGTGAATAATATATCTCTGGGAGGATCACTGGCAAGCAAATAAAAATAGCAAAAAGCAAATACGTGAATCATAATTGCCTCCATATATGCTTACCTTTTCTCTTGCCAGATGGACCAAATTTTAAAAAACGAATGTAGATTTATCCTCTCCAACTTTGTGCTCACCCCGTGCAAAAAAATACAACATCTACCAACCCATCCATAAACGCTGCAGACACGAATTTCTTGGGAAATGTTCAAGTCATTTTGAGATTAACTACAGTGAATAAGTGTGATTTGAAGATTTACTTCGAGGGCTGTATTAGACAAAGCATATTTGACGGCATGGTTTAAAACACCTGGGAGTCATTTAATACTTTAGGAGTGATGAGCAGAGCAGCTGCATCAATCATTGTGATATTTAATGTGGACATTAAAAAAAAAAAAAAAAAAAAAAAAACTTACCAGTGGATAAAAGACTTGGACAGTGGAACATTTTCTGCATTTTGTTCATCCCAACATTTTTGAATGGCACCATGTTCTGCTCCCTAAACATCTCAAAGTTGTCCAGGTTGCGCCTCTTCCCTCGAAGGTCATTTTCTTCCTCCAAAGCAGTTCCTGCCCCAAAAAAGTCTGACGAGAGACGCTGTCGTGACTGCATGCTCTCACCGTGCTGGTAAGCGTAGGAAGTGGGGAAGTCGTCCGCTTGTTCCCTCTCGTGGCTGCGCTTACTTTGCTGCGAGTCTGAGAGAGAAAGGGCAGACAGCTTGTCCGCTTCAAAGATATTCCTGAAACTCCTGGGCAGGCTTTGTGTGCTTTGTAGGTTCCGTTGCTTGTCTTTCAGCTTGGACAAAGAGGTCTCTTTATTGGAGATGTCCAGCCTCTCATTCAGAAAGTTCAGGAAGCCAGGGTTTTTGGATTCACTGAACAGTCCATCCAGACCCTCCCTCTGGGAGCCAGAGAGATGGTCCTCCTTGTACTTGTGCTTGTGCTTGTGTTTGTGTTTATGGAGGCGAACATTAGACAAATTGCTCTTTCCACCTTTGAGTGCCACTAATGTGGTCTGGCTGTCGTCTATCCTAGTAGAGCCCATCTGTTGAGTTGCATGTTTAGTTTTGTATTTGGCTGAGGTTGTCAACTTCACATGTGCCCCGGAATGAAATTGTGGGGGAGGTGGCACTGCTGGCCTTATAAAAGGAGAAGTTGCTGCCCCGACGGTATGAGACAAGAAAAAAGGGGATTGATATTGACTGTAATAACCTATGTTCATCATATTGGTGGCAACAGGCATAGACGAATAAGGCATTGTGTAGGGTGCATAGTAATTGCTGCTGGGAATCGGGAAGCCAAACCCTTGGATGAAAGGCATCTTTGTCATTGGCTCGGCAGCTTTAGCCGGTCGACCACGTCTTCTCTTTGACTTTATTTCTGAATTCCTGCGAAGGTAATGTAGAGGGTCATAGGGGAAGTACGGCATTGGATAGTAGTGGTCAAAGTTGATCCGGAAGATGCTTGGATACAAGTTCTCAGGGTATAAATTGTAGCTGCGATGTGAGATTCGAATAACCTGGAATTTCCCAATTAACTCCTCAAGGTCAGCAAGGAACTGAAGGTCATCTCTTCTTTGAAGGTTCTTGCGCTTTCTCCGATGCTTCTGTTTCTTCAAGTTCTCCTGGGCAAGGAAATTCTCAACAGTTACCGTTGCGACATGCTTCGGGCAGTGCGCCCTCATGGCTTTACTGGTAGCCTCTAGTGCAGCAGCTTCTGATGTCTCAAAACTGCAGAGGTCAAAAGAGTACCTTCTGCGACACGCAGGACCTTTCTCAGCCTGGTCTGATGTGCTATTGTTGTCAGTGCCAATCCCACTGTCACTTGGGATTGTCTCTTCACTGTGCGACTCGCTGACTGGGGAAAGAGTAACCTCTTTGAGGGAGGCCACCTCAGAGAGATGAGAAGGCGAATTAGCCATGAGGCGAGGAGGAGAGAGTTTCCAGCTGCTGCTACCGAGCAAGGCTTTGTGAGCTTTTGTGGGCAAAGCACTAATAGGTTGCAAATTTGGCATTGTCTTCAGGTCTTGCATGCTGGCATCAGAGGACTGTGTGGACAGTATCCCACCAGCTCCAGCAACATGGGCAGAAAGTGTTTGCATGGCCCTGGGAGAAGGCATCCCAGCTGTGGTTGGTAAACTAGAAGGCACTACTAGGTTCTCAAACTGGCTAGAAACAGGCACAGGGTGCTTATCACTGGCTTTGTGCTCATCTTCCGGGACCTTCGTAACAGCTCTGGGTTTCCTACCCCTCTTTTTGCCAATGTAAATAGTACCGCGTTTGCTGACATTGATTTGCTTGCCCAAACTAGCTTCTATTGTTGATGCCATAGTAGAAACAACATTTGACACCGGACTCTTTGACTTCAGGGCAAGGCTGCTGCTGGTGGGACACGACAAAATTTTATTCAAAATGTTTTGCATTTTGACCTGTTTTGTTTTATTTTGAACAGACTTTTTGTCAAACGTTCCTGCATAGCTTATCCTCTTACCAAGGGGTGCACTCATGGTAGTCACTGACATTAGATTTGGCAGATTTTGCTTCTTCCTCCTCTGTTTCAAAATGCTGGGCGATTCGCGAGTGATAGGACTTACAGGACTAGTAGAGGTCCCCTCATGAATAGTCTCTACTGTGAGCAAAGGCTGCTTTTTTGGTCGTCCACGCTTCTTTTTAACAGGAGTGATTACTGTCAAACTGTCTGTATTAGCATAAAGGGGGCTAGATGGTGTAATGGGATATGCAGAAGGTGGTTCTGGGACACTTGGTATTGGATTGTTGTCTTTCTGTAGAATAGAACCTTTAAATTTCTGACATGAAACCCTTTCCATAGCCTTTGTTGGCTTCATGTCCTCTGACTTCTTTGAATCCATTGCTGCTTTTGACCTGCACAGACCATTTTTTCTGAGCCTATTCTGACAAGTCTCCACAAGTTCAGATTGAGCTCCAGAAATCAGTCCTGCCACATCAAGAAGACTCCCCTCCACCAGCTTTGCTGACCTGGATTCAGCCTTGTTTGAAACCTTTGGCTCTGAAAAATCCCTGCAAGTATTTACAAGATTCTCAGATGTTCGAGGTTCCTCGGTCATGTCATCTAACCACAGCTGATCTTTTGGTGACCGACGACTTTGCCGCTTTTTACCAGGAGGCATTTTAGACTCATCCGTTTGTTCCGACCTCACCTCACTCTCCGTGGCGATCTTTCCAATACTCTCCATCTCTCTGTTTGGTGGGTCAACTATATTCTCGTGGATTTGCTTGTCTTTTGGCATAGCTTGACTTTTAGGTTCAGAGTCATTTTCTGCCTTTCTACCCCACTGTATATCTGAATTGTGGCTGACAGAACACCTCGTAGATTCTTTTCGACCATACTTCCTCTTGACGTTCCCAAAAACTTGATCAGCCACCTCCTGAAAACCTCTCTCTTTGCTCAAAGATGACAGCATCGTAATACTGTTTTCTGGTTGTGGGGTTAAAGATGTATGTGTTCCAGAAGGCGACTGCATTACTGAACTGGTGATTTGACTAGATAATGCAGAAACAAACTGAGTTGGGGAAGCGCTCTCAGTGACCTTTTTGAGTTGCGGTTTAGGGATTGAACTTGCCAAATCGGGGTGAGGAAGCCTGTTAACTCCTTGCTCTATTTTAGAATCAGAATCTGGCAGGATTCCATCGGATGAAGACCCCCCTGCTGGTGGCGTAGTCCAGTCCAGTTGATGTTTAAAAGAACTTTTCAGCAAGTGCTTTGGTTTCACTGAGTCTCCCAAAAAATCTCCAAGATCACCTTCATTTTGTCCAAAAGGCTTCTCAATTGTCTATGGGGAGGGAGAAAAAAAAAACAATTTCAGTTGAGTTCATGTAAAACCACTTTAGACCATTGTTGTTTAGCATTTTAAAACCAAGGTATAAGTATAAATCTGACAGCAGTATCAAGTGTTCATTACCCTAAACACACAACTATACTGTTAACATGGGATGCATAAGATGAAAAAATTTGACGCGATCATACATGTAAAACTGTAGCAACCAATCATTATAGTAGTCAGAACTGGTTGCTCCATAGTGTACAGAGTACCAGGTGCCATTATTGCTAAAGAACTGGGCATCTTACATCTCGCACACACAAGAAAAAACAACTCAAAACGCTCAAAGCCTCAACATTTATATTTATAAAAGGCAAAAAAAACAACTAAATCTATGCA
Source organism: Arapaima gigas (assembly GCA_900497675.1). Lineage (NCBI taxonomy): Eukaryota > Metazoa > Chordata > Actinopteri > Osteoglossiformes > Osteoglossidae > Arapaima > Arapaima gigas. The sequence goes on from UFQX01001054.1 coordinate 72,735, forward strand.
AATAGAGGATTACATATATATCTTGTACAGACTGAAAATTTTATGCCAGCATTTTTAATTCTGGGAACATTCGGTGCACTGCAACAAGATTAGCTGAAGTGACAAGATGAGCAACTGACACAAGAAAATATTCTGCTAAGCCCTCCTCTTTCCAAAGCAAATATGGACAGGTTGTACTGTCTAACCACATTTTTTTTTCTGCATAGGTCAACTTTGATTTTAGGATCGGATAAGGTATAATAAGACAGGACTTCATAGATTTTCTTCTTTGCGCATCCATGTTGAATAACCCCATTGCTAAGATCTAAGAACTCGTGGCAATCATTTCATTCAGGGTATTTGAGCTATTGTCCACGATTGACTGTAGCTTCCTCCTCATCCTGGCCTCTGCCACAGCCTCCATCATACCAAGGTTCTAACCTATGACAGAATCTAGATTCTTGTTAGGTTTGTTGAGTCTTTGCCTTTCATCAGGAGTAATGGTCCTGCCCAGCACAACACAGCATAGAAGTTAACACTCGCTAGCGTCTACTGGAATGTGTGGAGGATGTTCCTGCACACATTAAAAGAGCTTAGTACAACCTGCTCTGTCCTTTCTTATACACTACAACTGTGTTGTGAGACCAGTCCAACTTGTTGTTGGTGTGGAACCCCAAGTATTTGTAGGACTGTACCATCTCCACATCTGTAACATCAAGGGTAATCAGGCACAATGGCATGGGTTAGGGTGCTTTCAAGTCAGAAGTTTGGAGGGTAAGCAAAAACCGTGTTATAACATCACTACTCCTTGGGGTGCATCTGTGTTGTACATCACCGTGTCAGAGAAACAGTCCTGAAACCTGGCAAACTGTGGTCTGTCTGTCAGGTAATCCAACATCCAAGGACACCACTGATGTATCTACCCTTATTTTTGTGAGCGTGTACCATAATTGTTGTGGCTGGATGGTTTTGAAGGCACTGGAGAACTCAAAAAAAAAAAAAAACAACATGGCCCAACTTTCTCTATTTTGCCACTCTGCAGCACAGACTGTGGAATGAAAATCATTTTGAGCTCCTCACTTCTCCTCTGCTGTAACAGTTGAGCTTTATTATCATGTGCCTTTTCATTTTGCTGGTCCCTGTAGACCCTATGAAACATCTTTCCTCACAGGAAAGAACCTACACACACACACAATTTTTGAAACTTAAACCGCTGATTTTGTAAAAGACAGTTTACAAAGACAGTCACATAAAATTCCCTTTTTAACTCTAATACTGCTCTTTGATTCTGAGTCACGTGCTGCGTTTCTTTTTACACCTGTCAATATCGAAAATTATGGTAAATATGTATAAACATGGGGGGGAGTGGAAACTTTTCTCAAGAACAGATGATGCAGGGGCACAGTGAGGTCTGCTGGCATGGTCTTGAGAGAAGTTTGAGGCAAAGGGGAGCTCACTGTCGCTTATCACTTATTTTCAGCCACTGCCTTTCCTGGTCGAGGTTGTGTCTGTGTCGGTTCTTAGGTGTAATCCCTTTTAGCATCTTTCAATCATGGGCTTTTAATTAAAGACAGAAAAAGCACCTTGGAGAGCCGTGCAATCGGGAGATCTCTCCCTTCGCTGGGCTTGCTCTTCCTCCCTCTCCCCATCTGTGAGCAACTGCATCACCTTTCAGGTTCCTAATCCTGTAATCCTTTGAGAAATTTCGTTGTCTCCCCCAGCCCAGACGATAATCTCAGCCCTTGTGCATAGAGCTGTACAGCTGCTCCGTAAATCAGATAACTGACATTACGCTCTTTTCCTGTTCCTGAAAACCAGCACCTTTGCTATTTGCTTCATTCTAACCTTTTGCATCGAACACAGAACCATTCAAAGAAAGCAAAAAAAAAAGACATACGACATAAGTACAACACACGTGCTGAGAATACCTCATACGATATAGTTATACACTTAATAAAATTCAAACTACTAGGTTCAACTATTAGGGTGTTGATGTTCATTTACAGATCTTCTACAGTCACTGCACAACAACAAGAATGCAAATGACAATAATTTACTGCCCCCTACAATCACAAACGCCCACACACAGATAGACGCTCATCCTCACCAATAACAAAGACCAGTTATCTTCCAAAAACAGAACTTTGCTTTGGCAGAACCATCGAGCAGCTGGCTTTAAAGGCCAGAAAATCCTGGTGGCCTAAAACTGACTCAAAGCCTCGATTCAGCGAGGAGAGCTGCCTTCCCCATGACAGCTAAATACTTAAATAAATATCAGAATACTTTGTTTTTGCCCAACCTTACAAGAGCGGCTACAAATATATCAGCCCACCCCATGTGTGCATAGTAACCAAGGGTTACCATGAGTCACAGGTGCCAAAAATAGCCAGGGGTGCACTCCGGCGCTGCCTGCCTCTGGGACGATGTGCACTGTCCAATCAGAGAAACCCAGCTTCTAGGCGAAGCTTCTCTCATACTGCTACAATAGGACATGGCTGACATAATAATCTTGGACGTGGTCCTTGTCTCACTTGACTTCAACCTTTGGTAATCCAACTCGTGCTCATAATCACTCTTCGTGCTGATCTGTGACTCAGGAGGTCAGGAGTCTGGTAAACAAGAATAGTTCCGTAAGATTGTCAAATCTTGTTTATTCTGTTCATTCTGGAAGAGAGTTTGTGCCCAATTTTTACATTCCATTTGTGTGTCATGGTTTTTGTAAAATTTAAGTACTTGCTCCTTCGCTGCCAACCCCGGTCTGCAAATGGTTCAGTATTTCTTTCTCCAACAAGAATGTGAGCACAGTATTGAGACATCTCACCCTGATCTCTATCTCAATCCTTCTGACGAATTAGAGGTAACAAGGAGACGACGTGGTTCTGAAAACAACGCAATCGACCCTGACGCACAACCTGATGACCAGAAAGCTACACACTTGCGTGCTGTGGACTACGCACATTGACTGCTCCCCACCGGGATGCAAGAGAAATTGAGCAGAAGGCACTGTTTGCCTCTGTACTTCCAAAGATGGGAGATGTTAGCTATGCAAGCATTTTTACCTGGAAGTCAGGGATACTTCCAGGGGCCCTTCCATGGTGGAAGTGGGTCAGCTTGCAGTCTGATCACTGGGAGTGCTCTGTGTAACCACAGTACAAATTGGTCAAATTACAGCGTTTGTAAGCTGCTCTCTGGTGACACTTTAAGGGATCCTGTGAGTGAATGGAACCGCAGACTGGCCTCGCGCCCCCAACGTCAGCTGTGGCCTGGAGTCATGCGACACCATAGTGAAGACAACAGCGGGCCTGATCAGGTGTCCTTCTACCCGATATGGAACAGTTATCTCCAGTTACCCAGGACACCTCTTTATCCATGTTAGGACACACTGAAGTAAAATAGGGAAGGATCGTAATGCACTAAAATAAGATTTTCCATTCCTTTAAGCATTGAAAATTGATTTGAGCGAAACACAGCACCATATAAAATAAAAAAAGGGGTGAAACGTGGACAAAGCTGCAGTAAAGGGAAATTTAAGACAGGAAAGTGGTCCCAGTGAACTTGTAGATAATTTCTTTTGGCAAAGAGGACAGGAATGAAGAGTCCACCTTAATAAGTGCTTAAATATTAGGCAGAAAAAAAAATATTGTGCAATCAAGATATTTAACTATATTTCACTTTATTATTCTCCTTATCTGGAATGATCAGTCTTCCCAAATTCAAGCTTGGTGAGATAAGCACGTTGAGTTTGTCTCAAGTGATAAATCATGCGATGCACCTGACCAAATAAATAGGCTAGGATGTGCCTAATTCATCATGCCTTGCAAACTATTGAAAAAGCCCAACCAAGCAACACTTGTGTCATATTAGAAAATATGATTAAACAACAGAGGAAATATGCAACGGAAAATACATTGAAAAGGTCTTCCTGTCGTCTAGTCATACGTTTCATTTTGTCAGACACCGCTTTCACAAACTTGTTCTGAGGGACTTTTTGACTGCAGCGCAATATGAAATCCTCTGAATCCTGGGTGTTCTGTGACCATTTTCCAAGATGGCTGCATAAATTTTGCCTCTTCTTCAGAGACCCTTTTATGTTTCTGCTCCACTCATATGATCTTACGTTGCTAAAACTGATCAAATTTGAGATTCATCACTTTAAGAACGACAAGGATTATCCAATTTGTGCCTCAACGGGCTCTCGAAAAGGAACAGATCACAAGCAGAGTCCACGGAGAAGAGTCCGGCAAACTCTACAATCAAAGATAATTGACACATTGGATATCTTTGACTCGCAGGAAGGAGAAACTGGAGGTTTAGTTGGCCACTCTGCCCCCAGGCATACCAGCTTACCCTTAGGGGAAAATGCGGTTGCATACTTGAGAAAAGTATCATATCAAATGAACCATACAAAAACTACGCAAGTTAGACACTATGCAAACTAAGCTGGACACTGTTACCCCTGAACTAAACAAACCTTTCTCCTACTTTGTGGCTGGAGAATCATAATTCACCAATTTAGCTAACTGTATGGATAAAGTCAAGATTCTTTTTACTGAGACTGAATATAGGATTTCTGACCTGGAAGAATGGCTGCAATCAAATACTAATTCAAAGACCATTCTGAAGCACAAACCTAAGCTGCAGCAAGCAAAACTACACAAAGTGGAAAATAAAACCCGCTGCGGTAATCTGAAAATTGCAGGCCCGCCTGAGAATGCTGGAGGTCCTGTTTCAACATTCCTGGGTTGGGTTGGTGGGCCTTCTTGCATTGGGATTGATTTCATCTACTGACTTCTCGGTCGCATTCCTGACCCATATGCCCACCCCAGGACCGTGACGATCAAAAACTAAAGAAAACACTGACAAAGCAGAAGCAAGAAATGTGACATCACCTTCAACAACTCCAATCTGCGACTCAACCCCAACCTGCCACCTAAAATCATCGGTAAGAGAGGCCAGGTCGATGAGGTCGCCAGAACTTTTAAACAATGGAAAAAGTAAGGGAGTTCTACTTTTTCAGCCCAAATGAAATATTTCCACAAAAGGAACATCTACATTTTTGAAACTACAGCATCTGCCACCACTTTCCTGGCCAATCTGAAAGGTTGAGACCGAGAGTGGATCAAACACCTACTGGAAAGAGTAATCTTTTCGTTTGGTTTTTGTGTGGTTTCTTTGTACTGAGTTGCCGGTTTATTTTGTACACCTATCTAGTAGCATGTTGTGTGACCTTCATAACGCCATGAATTCATCTGGGCATGGATTCCACACGATCCTGCACGTGTTGTGCAGGAATGCTGTACCATGCTCAGTCCTGATACAAACAAGTCTTTGCTTCAATAGGGTTGTGGGGACTGTGCAATGAAAACTCTCTGTCATGTTCCTGGAACCATTTGGTGACAAAACCTGCCTTGTGACATGATGCATTATCAGAAAGGTCACTGGTTTTGCTTATTCCAATGTTTAACTGAATGTTTAACTTTTAAAGAGGACCATTAAAATATCTCTTCACATCGTTGGTTCATTTCAATGGTCAAATTTGCCAGCAGTTAGAACAGTACTGACCAATCTGAGCTAGAGCTGAGTTTCATCCTACCTTAAATATACTGCTTGTACGATCAGAACTGAATTATCTAAGGACAAAACAGGACGTAATGATTTTTTCAACAAGCTATTTCCCTCTATTTTATTACTTTAAACACATGGACGAACTTTTTAGCCTTAACGCTTTTTAACATTATCAATGTAATGTTGATAACAAATACACAAATAAAAATAACTCATTTATTCCTAATTATTCATAAAAATCAGTCATAAACAGAATTACTTTTTTATATTGAGTGTCAGACTTATAACAAGTTTACATACGTGAACATTAATTACATAACCAAGTTGTACAGATTTAGGCTATATTAATTTAAGTGACGCCAATATGTTAAGATCACTAAATATAGTACATAAATATTTATTGGAAAAGGTTTATTAAGAGTACATTTTTATGTTTTGTTTTAATGCTTTGGGAAATAATGTTTTTTTAACATATAACATCCTCACTAATAAAGAGAAGATGATGCTTCTCCTGTACTTTTTTCACTGCGATGTGAAGCACTTGCTAATGTCTAATTCTGATGTCCTCAAGCTACACATCGAATCAGCTTGACTGACCGACTAAAGCAAGTTTATTGAACGTGAGGCTTTGACATTTTTTTGGATTTGGAGCATCTGAACTTAACGGCCTTGTACGTGTTATATGTTATTTAGATTGTGTTGCTTTGTGTCTGGGTTTTCCTGTTATGGGGTAGCAGTTTGCTAATCTGACATTTAACCTCATTCATTAAAGGTTTACTTTAAATAAATTGGTCATTGTAAGCAGCTTAACATACAAGCCTAAAATGGAAAGTCGCCTTTTAACAAAGGGTTACTTGATAAAAATAGCTATCAGATGGAGAGCTTTTTTGTTTTGCGTTAATTTGCGTAATGGAGAATATCTCATTTGCACAGAAGATTTAATTTATTCCAAAAATGAGTTAAAACTGTACATTTTAGCTGCTAGCACTGCTCGTGGTGTTCATAAGGTTAACACGTTTTCTTTGAATCAAGGTAAGTACAGAAATCCTTCCGTAACTGAATCTAATTTGCCCCGAAAAACTCATCGGATACCGAGTGCCTATTTCCCATTATTTTAAATAGAGGAAATAATGTGCTGCCAGTCCACTGGAAAACACCTATATAACAATCAAACCATGACTTCAGCAAAAGAAAACCTGTAAAGACCAGTTACCAGTTACAACACGTAATGTCTTCAATTTACCTGATTACACAGTGTGCAGTGTGTACAGTACAGGACATTTCAAGTTAGTCACTACGTGACACACGGGAGACGAGAGGGTGCGTGGCGGGGTTCGCAGCCCGAGTTCAGTGTTATGAGGTGTTGGGTAAAGGGAATAAAGACGAGTATCAAAGTAAGCTGCTGGATTCGGCTCTTTGTTTCACACAACGACAGGGATTTAAACTGGTTCATTTTTAAAGAAAGAAAATGTGGTGACGTGTTGCAAACGTGTTCAGACAAAGTGAAGCAAGCGGAAACAGCTGATAACACCTGTGCAATACCGCACGACATTCATTTTGTAGATTTGTTCTAATTATTTTGATTTTTATTTATTTATGTTTTTAATATGGTTAAGTTCTTGAAACTAAATTTGTTGCAGCAAAAGTTTCTGTTCGGATACTGATTTACAGGTATTAAATTTCAAGAGCCATTTAAGCAAAAATTCTGATATAGAGAACTGGGTTACCGATTACTGCACTTCGGTAGTTTTTTTTTTTGACCTGATCCTATTTTAACTTTTAAAGCAAATTTGTACGTGAATATTTTTTTTTAATAACTTTGCTTGAGCACTGTGTTTGGCTACCCACATCTGACCCTAGAACACAATACAGAGTGCAACCTGTGGTCAAAAATGCTGTTTTCCAACTGCTATGCCACCTGCTGCTGAAAAAGCTGAAGGTGAAAAGGTGTGTAGGAAATGTTACACACTGCACCCCACTGCCCATAAAACCCTGGTGTAAAATAAAATGGAGTCTCAGTACGGAACAAGGAGACTGCAGGGGCATGTGTGTGGATAATGAAACATCTGTGTTCACTCACCCCTGGCGTTAGGTCCAATAGGAAATGGAAACGTTTGCATCAGAAGCCCTGCTGCTTTGGCCATCGTAGCAGGGAAAAGTGTGACCGCTGCAGAAGGGGAAGGGGCTGACACCCCATCCTCTGCATAATGTTGCCCCTGTGCTTCACTGCTCATCCAAGACGAGCAGTGGAAAGAGGCAGAGTGTGCACCCAAATTTGTACACCAATGCACACTTGGCACTTGGGCACACTAATTCACCTAACCAAAAATGGCAGTAATACAAAAACGGAGTTGTGTTTGGCAGCGAGGCGAAGAGAGAGGGTTTTTTGGTAAAGGGGTTGGGCTAAATCTCATGGACATGTTCCAGATTAGTGCTAAGGCAGAACTCCAGTCTATCATGCTTGTCACGTCCTCAAAACAGCTCTGACTCTGTTGTAGGGGAGGACCAAAAAAAAAAAAAAAATTCACATAGCAAATATCATTCTGACTGCAGAGTCCCTGGTTCTGCTGCAGTTGTTTTCTTGGCACAGAATCAGGTTTTTGTCTGCCTCCCGGCTCCCCTGCCACCTCCCCCCTGAAAAAGCTTTCTTTCTCCACAATCAACAGTACTAAAACTTACCGACAACACAAGGAGAAACGGAAAAATTCTGAGGAAAATGACAAGAAAACAAATGTTGTTATTTGGCACTAATCGGGAAGAAACGATTACATTTTAAAGAAAAAACTAATCTATTTGGCCTGGGGGAAAGAAAGAAACAAATCACAGTTTCATTTCTTGACACGGCTGTAGTCAAACGGACACCGAAACATTCCAGAATATAGATAGAGACAGACGCATTTCAAAAGCCTTCAGAATTCAGGTACACGAGCCAATAAAAGCAAATCTATAAGCATGTTTTGGAATTAGCTGTATGAATTGACAAAAGGCCTCTATGGTGGCAATGGCTGCACATTTTTGCTAAATGAACAAAGGGATAAACAAGTAAGCCCTGGTAGTAACACGCCATCTTTTCCAATGAGAACCATGCTCTCTTGAAAGCCACTGACAGACAAATCTTGGAAGAAGAAGGGGAGGGACTTGGGAACCTTGGGAAGGGATGACAACAAGAAAAATAACACTCGGTGATTGTTTCAGATGAGGGCTGGGACTCGGCAGCACTATGAAGTCAATGTCTGCAGAGCTTTGACTGTTAATCCCCCATCTGGCAACCTGCAGTTCTGGCATCACACTCGTCTCCTGTGTCTGAAAAAGTGTGGACTTCAAATCTCATCATGGCAGAGAACGTGGAAATTAAGCATAAAGTTTGGCAGGGCAGATCAAGAGATTCCTGTGCAAGAACTGTGTGACAGACAAATAAGTACTTACAAGGACTAAGGGTGTTAGTCAGTAAATAGTGCAAAGTAGAAAGTGTAACACAATTACAGTGCAGAATAGTGAACGTGGTCTTCATCTAGGTTTTTAAAGTGCTGCTTACAAAGCAAGCGTCAACTGGAGCTACAACTGCACACCAGGAGTTTAGATGGATGCAGAAGCCATCACTCAAAGTCTGTTGCATTAGTCAACTCGACTGTAATTCCTCAGGACATGTAAACCTTTGTAAACTGCAGTACTTCAAGGGCAAATGAAGGTTCAAAGATCCTTGTACAGACGTACAAGAGAGAACAACCTATATTTTCTCTGAAAAACCCTTTGAGGTGAACAGATGCCCTCTGCTTTTCACATCCATACGAGAAAAATTTTTCTTCCAACTTACTCCAGGAATCATCTCTACAGAGTGTCAGACCAAGACTGGACCTAAACTGGAAGGCTTATCTCCAGTTTTTAAGTAAGGGAGACAGAGATAAGATCAAGAAAATCAAGAACTGTTTATTGTTGAGGCTGCAACACCCTTACACAGCAGGTATACAAGGCAGCACAAAATGAAGATCCATGGGTCCACGGTACACGGAAAGGGGGGTAGAAAATTAAGAGAATAAAAAAAAGACAAATAAATAATACAAAATACTTAAGAGGTAAAAATCAGCTTAAGTGTGAAAAACTTCACAAAGAGAATAGGACACAAAGTTAATTAGTTTCTATGAATGAATAAACATGTTTAGTCAAAATATTAGGTAACCATAATTACTCGTGAGAGTTGTAGGTTGAAATGTAAAAAACTGGATTTAAAAGCTTATCACCATTGATCAAAAATAGGACTGAGTCACTTTGCTGAGTCAGTGTGAGTAACCTTGACTAAGCTAAACCATCTCGGTACGAAGGATTGCGTGTTAGTGTACGTGAAAGTGATTGTAAGCTTTCACTTTACAAATAATTCACCGTGGCACAGTTGAAGAAAAATGTTTCCACACCCTTTGCAGTTACCTGGATTTCTGGATTCATTACTCATAGTGTGTGGTTTAAGTCATAATAATAGACAAACTAGTTGTCTAATGTAATGATAAGCAAAAAATTGTACTTCTTATCAGTATTGAATGCACCATTTTAAAAAATCACAGTCTAGCTTCAAAAAGTATGTGAACCTCTGGGGTGATGGCTTCTACAAAAGCTTACTAGATTGGAAGTGTAGGTTGTAGAGGTGCCCTGCCCTATAAAAGAGACCCACAAGGTCAGGTGACTGACAGAGTCTGCTCTTGTCAGGAAAAATCTGGTTATGTGCAGCATGCCTCGATCAAAACTGCTTTCGTAGGACCTTAGAAGAAGAACTGTTGAGATGCATGAGGCTAGAAAAGGCCACAAGACTTGAGTGTTCACCAGTCCACAGTAAGACAAATTGTCTACAAACAGAGGAAATTCGGTACTGCTGCTACTCTCCTTAGCAGTGGGCATTCTGCAAAGATCACACCAAAAGCACAACGTGGAACGCTGAAGCAGGTGAAAAAGAACCCATTAGTTTGGTGGAGGTTATTGCTGCTGAAGGAGGTTCTTTCAGTGGTTTAATACATGGGTTCACATAGTTTTTCCTGCCTGGACTATGAAGGATTAAACACGGTGTTCAATAAAGCCATGTAAAGTACAGTTGTTTGTTCTTAGTTTGGGCAGCTGGTGTTTGTCAGATCAGACCACATTTTAGGAGCAGTTAATGCAGAAAACCAACAAACTTTTTCTTGCAACTACATTACTGATCGTAAATCAGTCACCTTGAAAAATTGCACAGGGCAAACAAAATGGCTTTGCATGACACATGCATTCTTATTTTAAACTATCATTATCAAAAGCTTATCCAGATCAATGGTGCTTTACTGCAGCTTAGTTATTTCGTTCAGAGTTGTATTGAAATTTCCTTTGGTTCAGAAATTGAAACAAACGTAGTGGATGCGATTAATAATTTCTACTGAGGTGACAAATATACCCATATTAAATTGCATCTAAAGCCCCATAGAGGAGATGTCCACCACTTTGGGAGGGGTGCTACAGACAAATAGGACGGGACGTTTTCCTCGCACCATGTTTGCAGAGATTATGGTTTTCAGCAACATGCAGGTGAAATCTGACACTGACTTTCTGACCCGACTACATATCTCTGGTTTGCGGTGGCGAAAACACGCCTCACCAGATTATACAACGCATGACAAGTCAGAAAATGGCTTCGCAAACCTGAGCAAATCCACTCATCCGGACTAGAAACCTTCAAGTAAAAAAAAAAAAAAGGGCCAATCCTGAAACTTCACCAGAGATTCCTGACTAAACCGTTACTTAAGCAATAATCTGCAGTGAAAAAGTGGGCAACGGGCTGACGGTTTTGGGGCCTGTGTTCAAATGCAGCTTTGTCTGTAGAGTTTGCATATTCTTCTCACATTTTTACTGGTTTTCTGTTTGGTTTCCTCTCACACTATAAATACAAGAGTTTCAGGTGAACTGGTGACTAACTTGCCCGCAATGTGCCTGTGTGTTAACCTGCTGTGACCTGCAAATAACGTAGGCAGTTTAGTACAGTTTACCCAACACTTTCAGTTGCCTTGGACAACAGTGTCAGCTAAATACTAGTTACGATGAGACAGAACTTCACCCAAATAGCAGTCACTTAGTAGCAAATATTCAATATGACACTTTGGAGAAAAAGTTTAAAAAAAAAAAAAACAGATGTATATATATGTATATGTATAACTATGTGTCTGAGTGCTGGTGAAGGTCCATTATTTAGATGTAGAATCTGAATTTTGTCTGGACTGTGATGCACAGCGATGCATGCGCGATGTGGGAGACTCGAATGCACTCGGGCCGACATTAAAGCCGTTTCCCCATTTCTCACCACAGGCCCCCCCCCGTCCATCCTAACAAGGACACAGGCCAGTTTCGAGGAAAACGATTCAGAATGGAGATGTACCCTCTCTGCCGGTATCCCTGGCTGCTCGGTTACCCCACCCTCTCCCTCTCCCTCTCCTCACCAGGCCTTGCAGCACAACTGCCACCTGCGCAGAGGGGGAGGGGGCTTGTGGCAGATTAAATATGCTCGCCTGCAGATAATACACCTACCCTGGGAAAGGGGGGGGGGGCTTTCGTGCTCATCATGTCACTCATTATAAGTCCAGGAAAGCCCCCCCCAATCCCAGAATGCAGTGCAGTCGCTTTGAGCCAAGGGCAAAGCTGGAGCCAGGAAGCACAGATGCCCTGGGTAGGGTGTCTGACACCAGGCTCTCCATCCACATGTCCATCCTACACACCCCATGCAAAGAACGCAACGTGTTTACCGCACAGAGGCACAGCGTGCATGATGTTTTAATTAGTATTTCTTAACGTTGTTGATATTTCCTCCTCCGAGGAATTGAACAAATATCCATAGAGACGGAACTGTGGTCCGTGGCTGAGGAGCACCAAGTAGTAACACTGGTGCCAGTGTTGCGACTGTTGTCCCTGTGGAGTGGCCACTCTATGCGAGCGCTCGTGGTCTTTTGGGGGCGGGGGGGAGGGGGGTGTGTTTGGGGGCACACAACAGACACCCTGTTCGCACGACTGGCTGTAATAGTGCAATATGCTTCTTTCTATTGCCTCCAGAAAGGATCACACGGCCGCAGCCAGATTCAAACTAGGCAAGAAAACACAGCGCCTCCAGCAGACCATCTTACCAGGATTTTGCCAATAATTTTTTAATAAATAAAATTCTTTCCTTTGCTCACGTCAGCAAACAATCGACACGCGAATTTGCGACAAACGGCGAAATTTAATTTGCATTTTAAACAAGCAAAAACGCACTCTGAACGCCGTCCCGCAATTTTGCTGCACGCCGATAACCTCGCATACACGCAGAAACACAGAAAACATTCTCACACGTTTACACAGACAGACCAGCACTCACATCCCCCACCCCCCACACACATTTTCTCTGTCTCTCTCTCTCGCTCACACACACACACACACACACACACACACACACACAAAAACAATGCCCTTCAAATTGTTTTGAACGGCCGTTTCTGGCCCACGGCCCAGGGGCTGGGGTGTTTTGTTTTTCACCATGTATAGAGACTGGGCAGATGTCCAGAGAGGCCTCAGCACAAAGGGAGAGGCCACTTTCTCCCCAGTCTCCTTTAATAACCATTCCCTCCAAAACCCAAGTGATTGATATGATCTTCACACAGCTCCTTTGGCTTTGAGACAACACTCCCCCCTTCAGCACCCTTCCCAAGCCTCACTCCACCCCCCACCCCCCCCCACCTGGTGTCTTGCTTGGCAACCCTGCCAGTCTCGCCCCACACCCGTTTTCTTTCTCCCTTTTAGCAGAGGACCACCCTCCCCTGTGGGAACTGCTCTCTGCGAAACGAGCCCCCCCCCCCCCCCCCCCCCCCCCCCCCCCCCCCCCCCCCCCCCCCCCCCCCCCCCCCCCCCCCCCCCCCCCCCCCCCCCCCCCCCCCCCCCCCCCCCCCCCCCCCCCCCCCCCNTCTCTGATCTGGCCCCAGGCTTTGTGCTTCTGGCTGACAGGTCCAGAGCAAACAAACAAAATGAACACTAACACGCCTTTGTGTCCGATTTCTGACGAGGAGCACTTAAGGGGGGGTGGGGCAGGGTAGGAAGGGGTTTAAAATGGGAGAAAAAGGGATGAAGGGGTGGAAAAAAGAACTGTGGGCCTGATCATCATGCAGATCACACAAACCCTACTCTTCCCACCAGCTCTCTCAGGGATAAAGACCCTCATTCAAAGCGCTGTAAAAAAAAGCAAAATCTGGAGGGGGGGGGATTCCGTCCACAATTATTTCATAATTATTGCTGGTTACCACAGTACAAATGTTACTTGCACAGTCTAAAATGTAGTTTTATGCAGCATTTGACAATTTTGAATATCTACAGAATCAACCAAAGGACACCATCTTCCTCTACTGTACAAGATGATCCAACCAGGGAACTGAACCTGCAACCCTAACCAGGAATATGCAGCCAAGCACTTTGTTATGTTTGTCTTCACTGAGTTAAGCATGAAGAGCACAAGGAAAGCATGGCAGCCTATATTAAAAGGTTCTTACAGGAAGGTTCTAGAACCAGGCTTTTAGAAATGTTCTCACAGAACTTTACAAATCATTAAACCTGCAAGACTGGGAGATATAATAAAACAAAATATCTTCATTATTCGCTTATTAAAACCGCGATCAGCTTACTTGAGAGGGACTTGAATTTACAACGGAGAAAGAAGATATTCCTGGAAATTTATTTTGGTTACTACCATAATTCATTTTCACCAGCATTATCATTATTCCTCGGTTTGTACTTGAAGTATGTATGTATAAAAGCAAGTATAGATACATGTCTGACCATTCTTGACTAAACTGGGCTATTTTTTCATTGTTATATCAGAGTCTACAGCACTGAAATATATCCCAGAGAGCAAGGTTAGAGGAGTGTAAGGATTGTAATTCAAAACAGTAGGTGCTATATATTTGTCAGTTTGTTGAGGTTAAACAAATTAATAACACAGGTATGGGATTTTCAAGAGTCATCTCCACAGAGTGTTAGTGTGCCCTTGTCTGCTCCAAATATAACTCCTTGTCCTGGGATAAAACTATACGTCTGCTACAGTCAGATGTTCTTCTCAGTAGAAGTCAAAAATCTGAATACAGACACCCAACATGGGCAATAACTATAAGGGATAAACCTGACAGAAGAGTGAAAATTAAAGTAACCCACTGATGTCCTACATCTCTGGGGATTTCTGGAGGAGTTCTGGGAAGACGTAGACAAGTTTCATTCTCAAACTTGTTAACTGAAAAATGAGTTTTATGTACGCAGTAGATAAAGATAGTAGAAGAAAATACTGCCAATATGCAGTAAACATGAGTGGGATGGTCTTACTACAAGACTATAATCTGTTTTGGTTTTGAGAGATTCAGGAGTTATTTCTGGTGATGCCTCAGGAAGTGCAACATTGGAAAAAGATATTTCATCCTTGTATATTATGTGCCATATTAATATGATGGAAATGCAGAAGTTTTGAGACAAGTAATTCAATGTCAGTAAGATTTTTTTTCCAACCACAAGGGGAAACCATGAATTTGAGAACTTTACTGTAAAAGTGACATTTTTTAACTTATATTCTCAAAATACCCCCCCCCCCTGTTTTCGTGAGCAATAACAGCGTGCATTTCTAATATTAAAAATGATTACGGTTGCTTCTGATAAATACTGAGCATAACCTGGTGGTTTACCACCGGGATAACCCACAAAAAAACACTGGTCCCATCTTCAAAAAAAAAAAAAAACCAGACACCAGATGACAATTTCCATTTTAACCCACAAAAATAACAAAAACAACAGGTCAGAAATGTTGGCCCATGCTGGCGGTAGTGATTCAGAGACTGGATTATGCGTGTCAAATTCTAAATTCCTTGAGTTAGCCCAAAATCTGATCTTTGAGAAAAGTATTCAACCTGAAATCCTCTACTACAATATCAGTCTGAGTAAATATATAAATATATAACCGTAAAATAGTTATACACACACCTATACCGTGATATTTGAGCTCCCGGTTTCGGAATTGCTGATATAATGAGTGGTATCTATTAACACCCGGCTCGGTATCCAAGCCAAGAAGTTCCAGCCCGTCGAGTGCTAACTGAGAACATCGGATAAATATTCCTAAATCACACGAGTATGATACTGAAACTATGTCAACACTGTGCCCAGAATTCATGTTCTCAGTCTTTGCAACGTGTGGCCCGTGCTCAAACGCTGTTTGTACTTTTGTGATTTTGTTCAGTCGATAAGCACCCCAGCAACAGTTCAACACGGTAACAGCCCATTACAGTAGGTACATTTTATTGTTTCTCTATTATATTGTTTTCATTTTTTCATTTTTGAGGTAAATATCTTAAATGTTTGTTGTTATTACTATTAGGGAACGAAATGTAATGTATGGCACTAAATAAAATAGTAATCGCATATAAACACAAATGCATATTGATTAAGTTGTTAACTGTTTGGTAATGGGGTAATTGGTGTTTAAAGTGTTCTTTATCACACTGAAAGAGGCATTTTAAAGTGCTATTGATATTTTTGTTAAATTCACAGGGGCTTCTCAGATAAACCCCGAACAAATCATAAATTTCCTCGGAAGAAATAAAGAAAATAGCTTCCCGATATTTCAGTTTGCAACACTCGATCCAGTTCTAGGAACCAGTTACACTATGGAGGCATAGGTGTATATTGCTAAGGTACTAAACAAACCAAGAAATAAACAATCAAAAGGCCCCAAAGAACTTCTCGAAATTGCTGCAACATAACAACAAAATGTGAGTTAAAGTCCCAACCACTTAGCCAATGTCAGCTGTTAGAACTACACAAGATAGACTGGGGGGGGGGACACAACCAGGAAGGAAAAGTCCTGTAAGACATGGTTACGTAACACTACATCACTTCTTCCAACTAAAGCCATGTTACAGCAACCATGCCTTTCAGGGACACGCACTACCCTCCTGTATCTGCACTCTCTGCTGCTGGCCAGAACATTCGGACTGCTAG
Organism: Arapaima gigas; assembly: GCA_900497675.1. NCBI lineage: Eukaryota > Metazoa > Chordata > Actinopteri > Osteoglossiformes > Osteoglossidae > Arapaima > Arapaima gigas. Next base: position 89,283 of record UFQX01001054.1, read on the forward strand.
GACATATTGTTTTGCCAGACTTCTAACTGGCACTCGGGCTGCAGTTCAATGTTACCAAAAAGGCACTTGAGGCTCCAGGAGTAAGACGTGTCTTCCTCATTTCTAATACATTTGTCAGTGGTACAAACTGAATAGGAATATGGAGAGGAGGGGCTGTGGGTATTAAATATCAACAGCAAGCAAAGGCACCCGTGGGCTTTGGATACCTAGCCTGAAGATCCTCTGCTCACCATTTGAACACTTTGGAAGAACTTTGGTCCTGGAGAAAAACACTCTCATGCCTAAAGTGGAATTGCAGGTTGAATTTTACAAGTAAATAAAAAGTTGCATGAAAGAGCTGTAGAGGTCAGGGGCCATCCAATGCGTAAAGTCCTTGAAGCCTTCTAAGGCAGGATGGTTTAGAGCAGCACAGTGGTATAGCAAAACAAACTGAAGATATCCCTGTGTGATGCAACCACAGCTTTATTTGCTCACATCTGTTTAGCAATTCATCTGAGGCTGAATCCACTTTTGTAAGGTACTAAGGGACCGATCGTTTCCCCACACTCTTCCCACAACCTATGCAAATCTTATTTAGACTGAACCACAGGTCTTGGAATGGAACAGAGGATCATGCGTCCGATCTACATGTAATGTCCAACAAATAGCCTCAAATACTTAACCGTACGCAATTTCATTTTTAAACCAATAACGCTGAATGACAAACTATACCTGGGCTTTACACACAAAACCGTTAAAAAATAAATAATAACTATTAGGGTTCTGCTATTATTTCTAGACAACTCTAGTAACTTCTAATAATGTTCTCAGAACAGCAGGGGAAGAAAAAAACAGGCTTTCCCATCCCAAAGAGAAAGAATGCAGACAATGAGGGCACAATGGCTTAAACCAATAAAAAAACTGCTTGGTTTCCACTCTTGAGTGACTGAACAATGAGGCCATTGTGTGCCACTGCACTCCGCTTTCAGGCTGTGCATTTAACTGGCTACTGATCCAACACCATCCTAGGGAGGCCAGGAGAACCAGGTCGTATGTTCCGCCAAGTCACCAGGCCGTAGCTCCTCAGGGACTTATTGATACAGGACAGGTTGGGTTGACTAAAGCGAGCGTCGCCATCGGTGGCTGAAAGGTTGACTTTTCAATCCCAGGAGGGCAACGGCATCTCTTGCACCTGTGAACAAGATCCTTAACCTAGAGTAACTTCTCAATGTGTCTAGTCACATTGAAGGTGTTGCCCATCCGCAAACAAAAATCATCATCGCGAGGTGTAACTAAAGTAAATGAAGCGGGGAAAAAATTTCTATTGAAAGACATAAAACAAAGCTGTAAGCTAGGCTCGCCAAGTGTGAGGCAGAGACCTCAGACTGAGTTAATGCTGTAAAAAGATTTCAAATCTAACCCTCAAATTTCAAAGACATCTGTGACTTGAAAAGTTCATGTTTCTCTTGGTTGAGCAGTAGTACCAGACATAAGCTGTAGAAATAACAATAACCTTTAGCATCTTTCCATTTTAGTAATACCTTAGAAACCCCCTGCTACTGTATCTGAGGTTTAGCTATATTAGAATACCCAAGTAAGTGAGAATATTTAATAATCCCTCAACAAAGTGTTCTTTGCCTCCCATCTTTCAGGACCTGGGAAGAATAATAACCTACTAGGCCTTGCTCCTTGTGTCGGGTTTAGAGTTTAACTGCCAGTGTTTGTTTCCACCTGGGTGCATGATAGCACCGCTCTGTACTCCTCCCTTGTACCCTCTCCCCTCCCTCACCCACCATGAAATGGACCGCCCTGCGTTCACCACAGTGCGGGTGAAAGGTCGCAGAAAAGCAACATTCCGAGAAGTCTGAGACGCAAACAGGAGAAGAGGTGCACAAGGCAGAGATACGAGGAAGGGGAAAAGAGGGCTTAGGCTCGCTAATCCCTCCAGCAATTCTGGGATTTTCAGGGAGAGAATGTGCCGTTCCCATGCAAAGCCCTGTGGATGTCTCCGCCATTGCTACGCAGGGGGCAAGGCAAGCGTGCGTGGTCAAGAAAGGCCACTGCGTGGGAGCAGGGTGCATGACACATAACAGTCATATTTGGTCCCCTTATTCCCCATTGTGACCACCTCATTCCATGTATGTACCTTATAATGTCACAGAAACCTACGAGCCGCAAAACATTTATTTACAAAAAAAGCTTTCATATGTCTGTTCACAGGTAGGAAAATCCAGCGGCATTAGTGTAAAAAAAAAAAAAAAGACATTTGTCAGCAGTAACAAAATACAGACATAAAACCAAGACCATTTACCATAAAACCTTTTTTTAACACACTAAAGAACTGAATACACATGTACACATATGCAAAGGAGTAAACTATAGTTACATTGACCTGTAGACTTGAGATGTGCTCTGTGATATATTAAGGGTGGCTGTGCTAAACCCACATTTGTTTTAACTCATTAGTCGCTAAGATTATTATTTTATCGAAAGAAAGCTGAAATATTTAAACCATATAGGCTATTCCTACCGAAGCAATTCAAACATCGCGGTTACAAGTCCAGATCTTTAACCACCTGTTACTAAATAAAAATCAAGGATAGTTATTCAGAACGTTGATTTGCACGAGAACATAAGAACACAGGATATTTATTTTTTTTGTCCATTATCCCATTGTGGGTTTGGTATAAGGACTTAAAAAGCTTGTGTTCAACGTCAACATCGTTTAATTTTTCAACGTACAATTTTTAATTTATGAACCTTATTTAAATTCCCGGTAGAAAAAGCTTTGGGGAAATCACACTAACTAATGTGCACGATTTAGTTTCGGCACATATATCACGTCTTTGAGTTCTCTGATAGTGCGAGCCAAGGGGACTGGAAGGGCTTTGCAATGCTTAGATGACACATGTGGCACTCGTGCAAACCGTTTTTTACAGACCTGGCAGATGAAAAAGGGATATGATGACCAACACTATGTTTTTTTGTCACACGTCGACAACACGGTAGGGAAATAGGACAGCATATTTGTTACTTGGCTCACGATTTTTTCTGGAGCAGCTTGCAATTTTACCTGTGCATACATATAGATTCAGTACTTCAATACAGCCGCTTGTGAGGCTCTGCACTTTGTGGGACAACTTGTCAAGTCAACGTCTACTAAACTTCTACCCAACCTGAAGACACTTGTCTCATTAAAATGGATTTCAGCCATTAAGATCATCAAACCTTTCTCTCAACATTGAAAACCTTGAACCCTAGGGGAAGGCAAACTTGCTTGACCCACACCTTTAATTTCTGTAAGAGAATCCATCAGCTAAGCACCCCTTTCCTTTAATGAAGATGTAAACAGAGAGGCCTTTGTGTCTGGTGCTATTAATTACTGGCATTTCAATGGGTGTTCAGGGGAAAAAGCTTAACTGAAATGGTATCCAGGCAGGCCACCATCTAGGGAGCAGCGACACGAGCATCTCCGCAAGACAGCTGATGGACCGATCACATTTCACTGACAAACTCAACTGCACATGAAGTGAGATCTAGTGAAAGTCAATATGTCAAGCACCCATCCCCTTTCTTATTTGCCTTTTCCATCATCCCACTATCACCCCCCCCCCAGCCCCAAGTACCCGGAGATGAGATATCCAACCTTACGATAGTCGTTTATTTATTTATTTTTTTCCACCACATCTGCCATAGTTTCTGCACAGCTAGTAGAACGCCAGTGCAGCCACGCAACCTGACGACAACCCCTCGGTAGGCTTATAAAAAGCACCCCAGAGGGCAGCTCTGCATGACAAAATTTGGAAACAACTCAAATTATGTCACGATAGGCCGCATAACGCTCGTACGTGCTACTAATAACGGAAAGACGAAAGAAAGTCTTGCTAAAAATAAATATTTAAAAAAAAAACACATTCTTCATCACATCTGACCTCTCACCCCTGTGCAGATGTGCTTCAGTTCAAGCTACAAAGCCCACCAGAGACACTCTGTCTGTCTGCCCACAGCACTGTGATGACCAGCTGGGAGCCCATACTGTGCCAGGAGGCACAACCCGCAGGGGTTAACCACTCGCCGAGGGAACAATTAAAAGTCAAGCTGGAAGGAAGTTCACCTATCTGGCAAGTGCAAAAGGCTGCTACTGCCTACTGCACTGCAGCAAAGTCCCAAAAATTAAAGGGAAATGATTCTGCCAACACAGCCCGAACTCAGTTTGTTACTGATATTCCGTTTAAAAATAGCACAGCACAGATGTGCGTTTACAGTTCATAAATGAAATGTCCTTCAGAACATAAACCCTTTTTATTGTACAGATGAACATGTAGGCAAGTTCAGCGAATGTTTATTACAAGCATGAAATTTTGCTTGATCACAGAATTCAATCAGAGATAAAAGTTCTCACATTAAACTGTATAAACTACATGGGTCATAATGAATGAAAGAACGAATAGCTCTGATAAAATTAACTAGTGCTGAACTAAATCGGTGGTCTATTTATATTCTATCTACATACTTTAGATGGCAAATACATAGACTAAAAAAAAGTTGCAGGTGTTGGAACGCATTTTAGTTCTCATAGTTGTCTGGCCCACCGAACCACCATTCAGACCACCCCAGACCTTTTTCCCCCCCACCGGCTATGGTAATGCCACTCAAATGAAAGGCAAGGGCACAAAATTTAGTTCGCTGTGGCTGATAATACGGCCCACAGTAAAAGATTACAGGGTTCAAAGTAGGATCAAGGAAGGTGGATTTAAAATTCCCTCGCAACACAGAAGCACGAGTTGTTATAGCACTACTTTAGGGGCTTTAGAGGTTTGCAGTCAATGATGGCCTCATATCCACTGGTCCACTGCAAAAACCTCCAAAGCTCATGCCAGGAGCAGTTGTTGGAGGAGCGATGTGGTTCAGATCACGCACTGAGACAGTAAGACCAGCCTTGAAAGTTATACTAAAACATGACCAAAGAGTAACGCTGGAAGCATCACCTTTGCCACAGACCCGAATTACTGCAAGTCTCAGGCTGCCCAATAATACCAACTGTAACTTGAGAAGGTAGAGTCACTGTGTCACACTAGCTGCAGCTTGGCCTTCATTTTTATACTCAAACATCATGGTGCTCTTCTGCAGCACTGCCAGTTAAGAAGCTTGTTTGGATAGCATGAAACTGCACCGTATATGTGGAACAGAAGACACATGGCAGCAGGTTCTTTGTCTGCACATTATTGTTATACGGTAAACAAGCACTGAATCACCGAGTTGAGCAATGTTTCCGATTGTCGAGCTACACGGAAACAATGCATGGTTTGTGCTGGACTGGAATTTTTTTGTGACTTTTTTTTTTTTTTTTGCACTGATAACACAGGCAAATGTTCCTGACCACAATGATGATTTAGGTGCTACATGTTGTTTCCAAGACTGCCTTCCATTACTAAAAGCATTTTTTCATTTCGGATACTTCAAAGTAGCAATATAGTGGGATTATTAAATACTGCATAGTCTCAAAGATGCTGAACTCATCTGTGGTAGGCAGGCAGGTTGCGGTCAAGCCATTTACCACAAGTTTGGTTTTCATCTCTGCAGAAATTACCGCTATCGCTTACGACCCAATATGGCTTATATCTGCAGAAAAAGCTTTGTGGTCGCAACTGCTTTCACCCCAATTATCCCGTTAAATGTGAAAAATTGCCCATCACACGACAGGGAAAACAAACATTGAGACACATGGGTTTTACATGACAGTTGCAGAGAAGCGATGTTTAGCAATGGCCTTCATGTAAACCCCAAGCTCATCTCCTGGAAGCTCCAACAGCTAAGCATTCCAGACAGAAAACCCGCCCACATTCAACAATGCAACATTACAGGGTCACTCACCATACGGGACATTTGTTTTCTTCCTTTTCTGTGTATAATAAATGCGTGTGGGCTTTGGAGAGTTCGGAAAGGAACCATTTCTGTGTTCAACCACTGCAATAATACACATAGGCAATAGAATATATGCACTTATTCTATTTTTACATTTCTGCCGCAAACACTTGGGAACAGCATTGGCCACTTTCCTTTTTAACACTCCACAGCTTATGTAGAGAGAACTTCGAAGACTTTTTCACTGCCACTAAGCAAGAGCTATTAATGTCAGTAACAGTGGGGGGCATAAAATTAGTTGCAGCTGTAGAGCCACCAGCAAAGTAATGCACCATAACACCAATGTGACAAAAGCTACCGTTCAAGTAGAAAGCAAACACAGCGGTTCATCGTGTTGCAAAAGTCCAGAACGTTCACGTATATAAATATTTTCCGACTTATTCGTTTTCATAACACTTTCATTGCTTCACCATCATCTAAAATTCCCCATGATGCGACACAAAAGAAACATGCATTTCCACAAGCAGAAGCATAAACTATCTGAGAGGAAACTGCAGTCGACAGGAATGTGGGAGCACCTTAATTCCACATTTACTGCTCATGTGGTGTTTTTCCGTGCTTCTGAACAGCAACATGAGGTACAACTTTTGCACACATCTTTCAGCACTGAATATGAGATAGTGGAGGGAAGGTTTTTCCACGATCATTCATTTAACTTAGATTTCATTTTAATATATTCATTCATGATTCTTAACTGCTTATACAGTGGTCTGAAGCCTGTCCTGAAAGTATGGAGCCCAAGGCTAGGCAGATAAGACACACATTCTCTCACACATACTGCGAGCAATTTAGAGTTACTAACTGAACAGAAAATATATATTGGGACTATGGGAGAAAACTAGAGCACCTGGAGGAAACCAACCCAAACGTGTGGAAGACGTACAAATTCCATACGATTAAACCTGTGGCCCATCAGCAAAGTCAAGCTCAGAGGCACCTCCACTACTCTGCCAATGTGCTGCATTTTTAAACCAATTCCATAAATAAACTACACTTTGTCTACATAAGTTTGTGATTCAGAGGTAAAAAATACTTTAAACATATTAAGAAACTGAATTACAGACAGAGTTCTTTTCACAGCTCAGTTTGTAAGGTGAAGGTTCATAAGGCCTGGTGAATTAAGTTGGCAGGAGTTTTGCAGGAGACTGACTGAAATGGGTTAAAAATTATGAAAGATGGATGACACTATACTTTAAACACGCACACACACGGCCCCTTGAACGTTATCAACATTGCCTGGATGACAAATTATACTTGGACACATTTTTCCAATTATTTCCAGTTTTCCAATGACGGAAATACTTTTCTAGGCAGCATATGGGTGGCGTGATGCTGCTTTCAGTTCCTGATTACTGATCCAACAGTGCTGACATGTAGATCTAGTGGCTCAAAACCAAAAAGTGTAAAAGTACCTATTGTGCAGTGGCCCAGTCAAAGGACTGACCCTATTCCCATTGAGAATCGGTGGCACTGTTTGAAAATTGTGGTCCACAAGTGCTCAAACTATCCGAACAACCCGCTGCGTATATTGCAAGACGACTGGGGGGAAAACAGTACTGTGCAAAAGTCTTAGGCACCTGTGGGAAAAATGCTATAAAGCGAGGATGGTTCCAAAAATAATGCCACGAATACTTATTAATCAATAAACCTTCTAAAAATCAGATCAATATTTGGTGGGACCACCCTTTGCCTTTAAAACAGCATCGATTCTCTTATGCAAAGTTGCATGCAGTTTAAGGTAGAGGTTGGTAGGTTCTTCCAAACATTTTGAGGAACTGGCCACAGTTCTTCTGCACACTTTGACTGTCTCTGCATGTCCTGCCAGACTGACTCGATCATGTTGAGATCAGGGCTCTGTGGGGACCATAGCATCTGTTGCAGGATTCCTTCTTTTTGCTTAACATAGTTGTGTATGACTGAGATTGGGTGTTTGAGGTCATTCTCAGGATGCACAATGAATTTGGGACCAATGAGAAACCTCCCTGATGGTAGATAAGAATCTACCTGCACTTCTCAACAGATATTCAAGTTGCATGCCTAAGACTTTTGCACAGTACTGTAGGTCAGGAATGGTCTGCAAAGCTGGTAAATACTAGTGCAGTAAAAGGCGGCTCTACCAAACTTTAATGTTTATGGAATCCGTACTTTGGCAAGCAACATATGTCTGTTTTTTATTTTCTTTAAAACATCAGCAAACAAATTTAGTGGCAATTTAGTGTTAGAGTATATGAGTTCACAACAAAAATACTGATGGGCAAAATATGTGCAAGTATAATTTGTAATCCAAGCAATATTGATAAATTTCAAGGGGTTTGAATACCTCTCAGCCAGTTTTCCTGTGGTTAAGTTTCCACAGACTTGGACCACTTACCAGAGGCCTAGGAGTTTGAGGGAGCGGCGCAGTATTTTTTGTTGTTCCTAGGATTGCACTGTTCTGGACTGAGACTGACATTGTCATACCTGGGATCTGATGGAGGCACTTATCCAGGTTTGGGATCACAGCCCCAAGTGCTCTTATCGCCTGTGAGACTATCTTGTTTTTCACCTTCCAAATTCTCCCAGTTCTTCTTTCAAGCCCTGGTGTTTCTCTAGCTTCTGAACCAAACAGTTGTGGGACTCCATCATGTATCATGTAATCACCTTCTAGGATGCATGGTTCTTAACTGTTTTTATGACTTGAGATTATTTATCCATACAGTAGCTAGAGATTTTATTGTTAATTTTGTTGGTAAAAGTTCGACGCGCGGCTGTGAGATGCTCTACATTTTGGTGTTCCCCAAAAGTCTCTATATAGCCACTCTGGAGCACCATTCTAACACAAGGTAGGATTCCGCCCTTTGCTCTCAGAACAGTCTGTTCTTTGTGGCATGGATTCAACAAGGTGCCAGAAACATTCCTAAGAGATTCTGGTCCATATTGACATAATTTCATTACATAATTGCTGCACATCCATCCCAAAGGTGCTCTATTGCACTGAGATCCGGTGACTGGGGAGGCTACTGAAGTACAATGAACTCATTAACATGTTCATGGAACCAGTATGAGATGACTTGTGATGTGTGACATGACAGGTTATCATTCTAGAAGTAACCGTTACAAGATGGGTAAACTGTAGCCAATTTGTGCCTGCGGCATTTAAAAAATGTTCAGCTGGCATTAAGGGGTCCATTGTGTGCCAAGAAAACATTCCCTACACCATTATACCACTACCACCAGCCTGAACTGATGACACAAGGCAGGTTGGGTCCATGGCTTCATGCTAAATGTAAAACCCTACCATCTGTTTGTCACAGCAGAAATCGAGATTCATCAGACCAGGTGACATTTTTCCAATCTTTAAATGTCCAGTTTTGGTCAGCCAGTGCCCACTGCAGCCTCAGCTTCTTGTTCTTGGCTGACAGGAGTGGAACCCGATGTGGTCTTCTGCTGTTGTAGCCCATCCGACTCAAGGTTCAACACGTTGCATGTTCAGAGATGCTTTTCTGCCTGCCGCTGTTGTAAAGAGTGTTTATTTGAGTTACTGTAGCCTTCCTGCCAGCTCCGACCAATCTGGCTATTCTCACCAACAAGACATTTCTGCTCACAGATCTGCTGCTCACCGGATGTTTCTTCGCACCATTTTGTCTCTACTCTGTAGAATGCTCATCTACAAAGTTTGTCTTTGACTGTGCGTGAAAATCCCAGGTGAGCAGCAGTTTCTGAAATGCTCAAACCACGCCGTCTGGCACCAACAACCATGTTACGCCCAAAGTCACTTAGATCACATTTTTCCCCTATTCTGAAGTTTGATGTGAACATTCGTTGAAGCTCGTGACCTGTGTCTGTGTGATTTTAAGCACTGCGCTGCTGCCACATGATTGGCTGATCAGATTATTAGAAACACCTACTCGATCACACAGTGATCCACAGTGGCCTGTGTGTGTGTCTGTACATCAGAGCAGCAGTTAGGGCGTGTGTGTATGAGGTCTGATCAAAAACAAGTTAGAATTTTACTCATACACAAACACAGTAAAATATTAAATTTGCTTTACATCCTTCTTATACTTTAGCAAACACTTTCCTTAATTTCTGTTGAATAGGTGAAAAATTTAACCTTCTTACCTTGCACCAACAGAGCTATTAACTAAGCTTATTTATGTCACTTAAACCCAAAGGACAGATTGACACAGTGATGCATAGTAAACTAAGGCTTGTCAAAGACTTAAATATTCTTATACTGTCAAATTCTTTTTGTGTTTAGCAGTCTGGGGCCAAAAGGCACCAATGGTGAATTATTTAAAATCTCACAGGGGAAGCAGCACATGATGCAACTCTCTCTAGACTCAAGTCGTTCCTAATACGTTCTACAAAGGGTGATCAAAGAGACAGTCTGAAATACCCAGCACTTCTGCCCTTTTGTGGACACGGCTGCGGTTTCTGTTGAGACTCCTCAAAGGAACAAAAAAAAAAAAAAAAAATCAACAGAAAACCACGAGGGAAAGTGAATTAAACTAACCTCTGAAAGCCAAAACTGACAGGGAGGAGTCCTAAGAAAAGCACAGGTTGGAGAACAATTCGAGACAGAGGGACATTCATTCCTTGAGCTCATCAAAGTTATTAAAAGAAACAGACATATGAAATAAACTTATTTTGCATGTGGAACGTTAAATTGTGACCTTAAAAACTGGAGGAACATTCCAGCGACAAAGCCAATGAGACAGTTAAACAAGCCAGTGTGTACTGGGTTTTTAACAGAGCACAGCTCGCCACAGGGTCTGGGCTGAGTAACACATTAGGGGCAGCTTAACGCAGCTGGCCACAGAGACCACTCACAGATGGCACCACCGTGCCCCCGGGGCAAGTCACGATGGGATGCGGGACATATTGCAGGCGTCTCAGCCCCAGACATCAAGGCACTCCCTATTTACTTACATAACAGTTTGAAACATGCACTTTGCTTGGGCCAAATGGGTTGCTCTGGGTCAGTAATCTGCACCTTGTTTTTGATAAAATGTAGACACATCAAGCGCCCTGTCGCACACCGGGGTCCTGTCACATCACACCAGACCCAGTCTGGTGCCGGTGCGGAATTGTTCGCATTAAGAACATGTTTGCTCTGCTTTACCGGGGTGTAGAATCTTGCAAGACATGCAAATTAATACAGCATGATGTGTTCTGGATGAGGAATATTGTGTTCTTGTAATTTAGATTTGCCTCCTTACTGGAAAAAGATTCCAATTTTTATGTTACCATTAAAAAAAAAAAAAAAAAAAAAAAACAGGTTTTAGAAATAAATAAATAATGGTCACATTTCACACATAACAGTTGTTCTTGTCCAGGAGCAGCACACTGTGCAGATTTTGCCAAGCCAGGCAAGGGTTGGGGGAAGGGAAGGAGGGGATGTGGCTTTTGGCAAGACAGACACAGAGGGACAGCTGGTGTTTCGACAGTGGCAAATCACAGAGAAACAACATTCACCACCCCCCAACTCACAGCCTCTGAAGCCAACCCCACTTCTCATCCCACACCTCCCACAAAAAAAAAAAAACCCTCTTTCCACCTTGGTGGCCCACATAACAAAGGCCGCCCAGAGTGCAGCTGGCCAGCCAGTACCCAGCTAAAATAAGATGGCTTCATTTGGGAGCCAGCAGACATGGCAAGGATGGTATATAACCCACACTGTCTAGTGTAGATGAAGACAGAAATTTCACTGGCTGGGAATGTGTGCCTTCATCTCTGTTGACGGGACGAACAAGCCCAAGACATAAAATTCACAAACAATGGTGGAGTCCAACAGATTCCAGCCAACATGTTCCAGTTCCATTCTGCCAAAGAAGTCCACGGAGCTTAATGACGGAAGCCAGTTTGACCCGCTCATATGCCAGCATTGCTTCCCTGACATTTTTGAGCATGTGCTTCATTTCTACTCGGGGTTTCAGCACCAGTCAGACATGAAGAGAACTTCACCACCATCCCATTACCATAACCATTTTCAGCTGCATTTAAATACCCTGCGTGTTTTTATTCAGACTCTTACAATTTCATTTAAGGAGCGATGAACCTTCTGGATCACTTTGACAACGTAAATAAAAGTGGCATTACAAAAGCAGTTGAGTAAAGCTCCAATTCTATTCTTCATTCACAACTGTACCATCAGCGCAACACTGAAATCATACAGATACTCGTGAGCGTTCATTCCGTTAAAGCTTTCATTTTTGTTGCATCCCGTTTCCCCCCAAAAAAGCAAGTTTACTGCATCTCCAGCTTATAACTGCATTCATAATGAGAGCTCAGAAAGGGGAGGAACTAATCACGTCTTATTCATATGATTATATGAAAGAAGAGGCACTTGACATTTATTGGACCTTAACCACCTTTCAATAAACATTCTGAGTCAGGCAGAGGCAAACAACACATCCTGACTCCTGCCCTCCCATCACCCACAGAGGACTCAGCCTCCCAGTAAGAGGAGGTACGATAAAGGTGTAGAACTGATGGGGGTTCACAGGACCCTCGTAATGAAGGCTCAGAATTGGAGGTTGTGCAAGAGCAAGATAACAGTGCCCCCCCCCCCCCCAACCATCGTGACATTGCAATTGGACGTTACAAATGCTCAAGTGTTACTCTCCTTTATCAACCTTCAAAGATATTAAATGGCATTTTAATTTGGCCTGGTTCCTTATGGACAATAAAAAAAGATAATCCTGATCAACGACTCACACTGGCTGCAATTAAAAGGGTTTATCTTGCTTGAAAGAGAGAAAAATATATTACATAATGTTATATATTTAAAAAAAGCAAGTCAGACAAAGTTGTGCGATTCCTGATTTCACGGATTTGGACCAGGACAGTCCGTGTGGAGGCTGTATATCACGATGTAAAGCTGACTGTTTTCAAAGAGGGCCCCACTTCAGCTTGAAGGAGGGTTTTCCAAACTTTCCATTCATGCTCATTTACTGATAAAAGAAGGTAAGGTTAGCCAAGGATAAGAACACACACTGTTCCTGGACTGTTTGTCCAGCTTCCTCCTCGTTCTTTTACTCCAAGGCAGAGCAAACAAGTCACTGCCTTTAAATACTTTAACTGTTATTCTGTTGGGAGATGTTAACAGACGCCTTTGTGCTCAAGGCACATAGTCATACTGCTCATGTTTAAAAATCCACCCCACGCTTGCTGCAGCACAACACAGAACCTCTGAATTTTGGGACGCTGTTCTTGTCTGGGAAATATTCAGCAAATGACAAACGCTCACACCATTTGCTGTTAAGTCAAGTCTTCCCTTTAATTACCTTCCATCGAACCACACTGTTACCCCCCGTGCCTGAGCCCGACCCCAGCAGGGACCCATTTTAAACAGGACCCCAATATGCCGGGCCTCACTTGTTGGCCTTTCCTCTTCACCACCATCTGGCCTATTAGTTCTGCCAAAATGAAAAAAAGGACCCAGACACAATGGGACTGAGAGGTATCCCATCTGCTCCTACCAGACTCCCCAGTCATTACAGCACAAAGGCAGCATTTAACCCAAACACACCCCCCCCTCCCCCATTTATTTAACCTGTTCCTCTTCATCAGCCCGGCCCCACGGGTGAGCTGACAAGCCTGTTAGGCACGGAGGAAGCCCCTCTGCTCCAGTGTGCTGAGGTATCAGAGGGGCTTGGGGTGTCTGAGACCTGGAGGACAGGTCACTCTCCCTTGTTGAAACTGCCCTAGTCTCTTCAAATCCCTACACCCACCCTGACATAATGGAGGGGCTGCCTTGGGAGCACTGACTTTCAAGCCATAAAAAGGCCATAACAGATATCGACAGGGTTACCGAATCAGTCAATGTGATCACCCCTTTAACCTTTCAACTGTAACACACTATGGCTGGCAACTGGTATACGTATTTAAAATTTAAAAAATTTTTAAAAAACCTGGCATGGTGATCCAACAAAGGGCCAAATTACAAAGAGGAAATATCATAGATCTTCTGCAGGAGGTAATCTGAAATTTTAGAATACCTTGTGTCATCCTGACTTAAAGCAATTTGTTCAGAAATGGGAGAAGTAAATCCAACCATCCTTGGTAAGCAATAATCACAGTTGCACTGGGGAGGGAAATAATGGATAATAGATGGCATCTGCAGTGCCCTTGTGTACCAATGCAAACTGGCATCCAGCGAGCGGCAGTTCGTACACTGTGCCACGATGATGGCGAGCCACCCTGCTGGCTGTGTAGAGCGCTCACTCTTAATAAGAGAAAGCCAGCCATGCCTTTCTGGGAAGCACGTGGAAGTCAGGTACTCACCATCGCATCCCCGTCACAGAAATAAGAGTTTTTTTTTTTTAAAACTGTCACCTTCATGAGTGTCTTTTCCCAGAAGGTCCACTGATCGTGCCATATAACGCACCCTACCCTGTCCAAACTTCGTACACAGCTACTGCATGCAAGAGCACATTTGAGGAAACTGATAACACTATGAGAAAGTGCGGGGTGTGAATTGTACGCAGACCGTCTCTTTAACTGTGATTTCATTATGGACAGGAAAGGGGTTGTAACCAGTAACAACGTAGTGTAGAGACCAGCTGTCACAGTACCAGCGGGTGATGCAAGCCCTTTTCTGAACAAAGCCCTGGGCAGTTTCAATTACATTATGACCCCTGACCTCAGGTGGCTTGTAAATAGGAAAAGTTTGTGACGGGGCTGGGGGGGGGGGGTAAGCGCTGGCAATCGCGTTTTGTCCAGGCCCCCAAAGGACGAGGTCATTGTGAGATTTTTGCGGCAGTTTCCAAGCTCACAAAAACTAGGCATTTTTAATTATTTAGAGAAAAGTATATTTATATGCAGAACAAATCCCTGAGGGCGCATGTCTTGACTATAATTCTTCCTTCTATTTGATTTCCTGCGTCACACATGCACACATCACACGAGTGTACAATTTCATATCCATTTGTCCATTACAGAAAGTAGTTGTTCTCTATGAGTAGTAGTTGTAGTTGTTCTCTATGAAAAACACAATGTAAATATTACATAACGGTTACCAGCTGTGAAAATGTAATAGTCAAAATTCAACCTTATCATTAAGCTCTTAGATCGTGGTTTAGAAGAGATTAAGTACAAATGTGCCTCAGGACAGGGAAGACCTTGCAACCGTGGCCGTAATAGTTCCTGACCCCACCCCCTGGACCCCCAAAGCTCCCCTCCCCCCCTCTCCTACAGTCATGTGGAGCTAACCTCCTTTGTTCCCTATGATGTCCCTTTTGACCTTCTGTCTCTGCTGATGTGGAAGCACCTAAAAAGGGACAGATGCAGTTCGACCAGTCTCTTTGTGTTTATTCAAGTGTGTATCTGTATATGTGCGTGAGAGAGAGACAGAGCTGCCATGTTCTGTACATCTCATGACAGTCAATACCTACTTAAACTTCCCGGTATAGTGGAACACAATTTGCTCAAAAAATAAGTCCTCAGGTAAAACGTGAAAAAATAATTCCAAACTGAGTTTCTCTTCACCCCACACACCTTTTCCCAGGCTCTACCAGAAAAGTACCGGCTTAAGCAAAAACAGTGTTTCTGTCCGCACAGTAATACCCATTTGCACTTCTCTGTGTATTGGTGGTTCAGCAGTGGAAATGGTGTTGCCCTTCTGACATTTTCAAGTTCCTGGGATTGCACATCAAGAAGGACCTCTCCTGGATTCACAACACATCCCACCTGGTGAAAAAAGGCACAACAGGATCTCCACTTCCTGAGGACACTACAAAGCCCTGGACTTCCCACCCCCATTCTGAGCAGCTTCTACAGATATGCTATGGAGAGCACCCTGACCTCCTGCATCTCTGCCTGGTGCGGAAACTGCACTGCCTGACCAGGGAGCTCTGCAGCGGGTAGTGAGGACAGTCCAGTCCATCACCAGGACCTCATTACCCATCATCCGGAAGACCTACAATAAGCAGTGTTTCTGGAAAGCTCGCAACCACAGACCCCTCCCACCCTCTATACCATTTGTTTTCACCTCTGCCATCTGGGAGACGCTACTACAGCCTGAGAGCCAAAACCACCGGGCCCACGAACAGCTTTCTACCACAACCTGTCAGGCTGCTGAACTCTGATAGCTCAGGAGCACCAGCTGTTTGCACATTTAAAATGATGTTTGCACTGATGTTCATATTTCTCTGTTCTAGGCTACCTTTTTATATTTATCATTCATCTTTATGAATATCTTTTACATCCATGTTCACTATTTATCTATATTTTGTCCTCTGAAGTATACTGTGCACCATGGACCAGACGTACTTTCTTTCATTGTCCCTTGTTGTGTAAAGCCATGTTGATGATAAACAATTCGTGACTGTTGGTTTTTAACCATGCGATTGACCATCTGAGCGTTCTTAGGCTCCCAAAGGTGAGAAAGTGGCTGACCTGAGGGACGTCAGGGTCCAGCAGTATGCATGCTTTAACAGGACAGCTGGAAACAGTCCCAACCCCCATGTGACCTTTGACAGACTAATTTTACAGCTAGGCTGCCGTCATGAAGTCTTTTCCTTAGCAGAACTCATTTTAAAGCCGTTTTTCCCTGATAAGCGATTGTACTGAAATTGATATTTTGGCCAAACGCTTACTTGTGAATTTAACTTCCATTCCGTCACCACCGTCTACATGTCATCTTTACTCAGCGAGGGCAACAGAAGGGTGTCGAATGGATTCGTATTTGGGAAAATGAAGATGTGTTTAAATTCATCATACGATAAAAAAAAAAAAAAAATCATGCTCCAACAGCACAGACAACTTGCCCACTTGTGTGTTAAAGACCACCTTCCACCAGCATTAACACCAGAATCAATCTTGGTGCCTTAATAAGTGCCTTAACACTTTCCCACAGCACCGATGGGGAAATCCAGGCCTTGCTGGCTAGAAGGGTATAATGGGTTCTGCACCAGCTGAGGTCTTATTACTCACATATTCAGCAGAACACATTAAGACTAACATTTTTTCAAGTGTTAAACTGAACTGGAAGAGAATGACTAAGTTAAAAGGTGATGATAGCATATCAGGCTGATGTAATGGGATAGCAGGGGCATAGTGGTTAGAGCTGACTTGAAGGATACAGGTTTGAATCTCATGTCCTGGTGTGGCGCCTATACAAGGTGTGTACCATACATTGTAATTTTTAACAGAACAATGATTTACCCACTTATACAGCAGAGTAAGCAGCTTCACACTGTAAGTCGCTATGGAACACAGTATTAACCAAATAAATAAATGGTAACATTATTGATTGAATACGGCAACTCATCCAGGAAAAATCTCAGTGGAGGTTAATGAAAAGCTCAGCTTCCTGGGAAGTGTACAGAAATCAGTTTAAAAAAAAAAAACAGGGCAAAAGGACCAGTTATCTGGCCATCAAAAGATATACCGCTGAAACAGATACCCTTGTGGTTGTTAGGGTCAAATTTATTGCCATGAGAATTTGTTTCTCTACATTCTTATTGACAGGAGCGTCGCAGACGGTCAGACTCGGCCCCAAGTGGCCAGACCTCAGCTGGAAGCACACAAACCTGCTTCTTCCCCAAATGGATTGTGGGTTGCCATGGGGGGGTGAGGTATTTGCTGACTGGCAGCTGCTTACAGGAAGAGGAGGAGGGGGCACTCACAGCTCTGCACAGAGGGGTTTCAAATGACTTTTTTTTGGGCTGGGGGGCTTATGGGGCGTGAGGGCAGGTAATATGGAGAAATGTACCAACCTAGAGTCTCTCTCACAGAAAATCTGATTTGGATTTGGTCAACAAAACTGTAATGATGTTGTTATCAGGGCCAAAGGAGGCAGGTAAATTGTTGATGGTGAACACGTGAGGATGGCATTCAGCTTGTAGTCAGCTTTTGCTGGGCAAATCCAGATCCTGATGTGCAACAGATCCAGACAAAAAGAAACTGCTTATAATCTGTGACCCTGCCAAGTCAAATGAACAGGTAAAGGACAGTTCAATGTTCGTGCTCCGAGAACACAAACCTGCACAATGCTGAAAGACTGCACTCTTCAGTATAGCCCTGAAGAAACTTTTCATAGCTAATGTGAGGTAGACACCAAGCTCAAAAGACCGTCTGGCTTCCAAGTTCATTTACGGTTTATCAGGGACTGAGGGGGACTGGGGGGCATTCATTGGGAAGTCATGTCTAATCGTTTAAGGTGCTTCCAGAAAGCAAATTTGAATTAGTTTTTAGCTTGTTCAGCACCTCAGGACACAAGTGACAGGCTGTAAACTGAAGCTGAACAAACTTGATCAAAGCTGTTTGGCTGTCCACTCCGCGTTCAACCGTGTAATTCTTTATAAGATGACTCTCACTGTATCACAGCAAACAAGTTTTATCTTTACTTCTGTTATTTTTATTAAGTTGTAACACACACTGCAGCTCCGATGCTTTTAACAGGTAACACTCCCTCAAGTTAGAGGTCAGAGGGCCAGAGCTTATCAGGCCCACTATTACAATTGAAGGCCAACTAGACTGTTACCAGGACTCAGAAATATCACGTTTAAAGTGCAGCATCAGTGAACAAGTGGCGCTACACTGAAAGACCGATATTGGATTTCTTCATGCATTATTATTTTCACTACTAAGTTGAGGCAACGATTTTACCTTGAGTGCAAAACTCAAGCCTATTCGGGATTTTAGTTTTATTATCTTCCAGATATTAGCTAGAGATGTTTAGTCTGATCAAGAGACTTAATAGCTTTGAGATGTTTAAATAATGTGCTCCTGACATAATGGTTTAGACATATTAGATCCTTCCAAACTGGATAAAAGCAGCAGAAGTAATCACATTTCTTACCCTTCAAGTGCACAGAATAGCATGTGTTCTCCTTCTCTCAATGATTAATTTTGCACCGCTATATCAGGAGGCAAAAATAAATACATTGGCATATTTCTCCCAGGGCCATGTGATAAATACTCCCAGGGAAAATACGAACGGGGCCTCTGGCACCAACTGCAAGACCCCGGCAGATGGGATGTTCGCAACCGTATTCTTCAACGTGGTGAAAAAAGGGGAGCAAATCAATTTGAGCGCCGGCGCTCCAGTCAAAACTGCTGAGGCTGGCAGTTCCAGTTTGCTACTCTGCAAGCAAGCATTTTCTCCATTTTCTCCATTTTCTCCCTAATTATATTAAATTACAGGGCAGGGTTGCAGCAATATGGTGCCTTTCTTTCACTTTTACCAGAAGCCTCTGCACACCCTGATCCTGCCTTTTATTTCTGTGGAAAGCAGCAAAAAGTAAGGTAAAACAATGCAAATGCTGTGCAGGAACTGAGAGCATGAAGATGGTCCTTTCCGTTGGGGGTAAGTTAAATGTGAAAGCAACACTTTGGACAACAATATGTAAGAGGAAAAGAATTAAAAATGTAAAATTAGTTTCTAGCATATAATGTTGAAAATAAGCACCCTGGTAGCCGGCAGCTAGGTGGCAACATGTGAAAGAAGGTGTTTGGGGTTCCTTTACTAAGCGTGGCAAATATGAGAATGTCTGTTAGGGTCTGTATGAAGACTGTCAGTTAGAATGAGACTCTTTTTTTTTACCTATTTTCTTTCTCGAGAAAAAAATTTTAAAAATTCTTCATTTCATTCTTAGTTTCATGCCTGTATAATGCCAGGAAAGGTACTGTCAAAAAAAAGAGAGTCCATCCTCAATTCAGCAAACCTCAGTTTTACATATTTTGCATTTTGCAAACGTCACAAAAATTCTCCAGAAAAAGGCAGGGGGGGGGGGATCATAAATATTGATAGAAGCCGTTTTTAAGGAAAAACGTAACTTTTAACTTTTTTGGAGAAAATAACTTGATTAATGCACAAAATTATATTTTTATGAAATGTTTCAATTACAGTCCTTGCTTTATTTTATTAGGCACACTACAGGTGCATTACACATTCCATTAGCACCTTCTGTAAAAAACAATACTCTTAATTTTCCAGGATTTTGCCATATGTGGACACCTCCTCCATCCATATAACTCAAAAACAAGGATGGACGATATGAACGTCTTCTGTGACTACAGTGTCCTTCTCGTGTTTTGCACTTTCTGCTCCTGTGCCTCTGTTAAAACCCCATCTGAGCTAAACCCTCAGCAACTAAATCAAATTAGCCACTCCACATCGGTCTTCAAAGTCCTCCGCTGAAAACTACTTTATTCTACATGCCTGCTTAAAATACTTTCAATAATAAAATGCATTAATCCATAGGCATCAGCCATCTTGCTTTGAGCACTCGTCGTGTCACATCAACCTTTCCACCTCTGAAAGCAAAACATCTCCAGAACTAGAGGAGTAAACTCTTAGTAAAACTGATGACTCAACAATATGACTCAACTCCATGCAGAATTCATACACTGGCCTGGGAAATCATTGCTCTTATTGTCCACGGTAATGTGCTTGACAGAAACGTAGTTGTCTGATGCACACCGTAGACCTGTTATGCGACGTTGCAAGGTGCTGGCAGACAACTGGCTCTTATTAAATGATACCATCTTTGCAAAGCTTCAGAAAAACTGGGGTAATGAGCAATACAGCAAGACTGAAATGACTCAAAACCTGCACAAAAGGAAGGTGAAGCAATTATTTTTAGAAATCCATTTAAAAATGTCACTCTTTACAAAGATGTAATTTTCTTTGCTACACCTTTCCAATTTACCCAGGACTTATCTGTACTTTAACCTTCTGCTGCTAACTCAAAATGGGGTTTTATGAGAACCCAGATTCAGAAAACTTTGTTTGAGCTGCATTTGCAAACACTTACTTTCTTCTTGTGAAGGGTTTTGTCCTCGTCTTTGCCACCCTTGCTGTTCTTCGCCTGCTTGGCCACTTTCTGTTCTCCAAGCTGTTTGATGGTGACACGGATCTCCGGGGGACAGATATAGTTCTCCAAGCTCTTAGGGGGCTTCTTGGCCCGCTTGGTGGTCTGTATCTTTAGCTTAAGACTGCCTTCAGAGAAGCTGGCCTCTTTGATGGAAAACTCGTGCTCTTCCAGCGCATCACCAGGCACCCACTTCTCGCTATCCGGACTTGAGTTGGCATCCACATCCCTGCCTAGTCCCAGGTCATCCTCCTCCTCTTCGAGACGCTCCCTTATGGCGGGCAGTCCCTTCCCTGGAGCCTCAGGGCCAGTGGCACTGCCACTAGGGAAGAAGTCCACGTCATCTCCCTTCAATCGGGAGGGCCCCCCAAGTTCCCTTTGCTCCATTGACCTCCCACAGGCAAATCTGGGACAAAGATATTAGGAGGGGCTAGGCAAAAAGGACCAAATTTGTCTCTTCGATGTGAGACTTCTCCAGTCAAAAAAAGGATCAGAGTTCCACAATGCAGCTGCTACAGAAATATCCTCACAAGAAGATTCATTTTCTGGTGAGAAACTGTGGAGGGAAAAAAAAGAGACAGACATATGAATTACAGTAGATCCATAGAATATTTGATATTTCACTGATACATTTTCATGCTTAATTTTAGACAAGCAAGTCGTTCCAAGAACAGAGGCAAGGCCAGCAAGTATCTCAGTCTGGCAGCCTCCAGAACACTCATTTCTTCTTTCCAGTGTGGGCGAATACATGTCAGACTTAGCACAGCTGCTATTGTGCTCTAATTCTAGCCACGCTACACCAACTTTAGCAATGTAGTCATGGATGCATTAATACAAGAGTCATTTTCATACTGACTAACTTGCAGTTAAACAACGGAGGTAAATTTCTGATAAATAAAAAGATGCTGTCTAGCTAAATTTTATCTGGTGGCTAGAACTTAAAGAGGGTACTTTTGATGTCTTCTGTTTTATCTATCAAAAAACATGCATTCGTTCAGTCGGCCATTTATTTATTAGCAGTATGTTTGCCACTACAGAATACTGTCAGAATGTTCCAGAGCTTATCCCAGAAGCATACGGTGCCAGGTAAGGCATTCGCGTCCACCACAGGGCAAACAGAATGAATCAGGAAGAAAATATTACATTCATGAGGCAAGAGAGAAGTATAAAAATGTCCACAGCTGCAGAATTACTGGATACAAGATATGCTTATTGAACTGTTAGCTAGACAGACCTTTACAGAAATGCGTATGACGCATGACGCAAAAGCAGAAAACGAATTCAAACATTAAAGACATATATAAATGACCGTGGGGGACCAAAGCAATAAAGGTTTAAAACAGAATTTCCTCAATCTGAACTGAGGCAGAGGAAAGTAACTACACCCCAAATTTACCTGATCTCACTGCACCTGAGAGGAATTTCCTCAGTGCCCAGAGGGTGTGATCAGGATGATCGCAGAGACCCAGTGAGCACAAACAATTGGATCACTGTCAGAAGTCTGACATGCCAGCAAGCCTGCTTCAAAGATCACGCACCTGCATGAAATGGTACCAAATAGGCTGGCAAATAGCCCTGTAGCTTCAGGCTGTGAAGCCCACCAAAGACGTGATCGGCAACGTTAGAATTCCAGCAAGATGTATTCGGGGCAAAGCGGACTTGGACAAATTGAAGAATCCGCTGACATTTTAACAAATATACAACCAGGCTTTGGGAATGCGGGAGTTGAGAAGCGGACGTTTGAAGAATTTCACCAGTTTGTTCAATTATTGTTAAACATTTACCCAAATACCAGCAGCACAGTCGGCGGTGCTGATGGTGGAAAATTCCCTTTGACAAAATGGCACTGAAAACTAAAGTTCTGCCAAGTTTATGCAGGCAAAAAGAATTTAAATGTAATTGCTCAAAGGTGTAGTACGTATCGCCACGATTGAGGTGGCCAATGCCATAACTGCCAGAAACTCCCCAACTCCATTTATTTATTTTTTTAACTTTAGAATAAAAGTAGTCAAAAAGCGCAGGTGTTCCAACTAGGTAACTGATGTTTAGAGTGTTTTATCATGCTGAAGTCACGGGTTGTTAGTTAAATAGGTGTTTTCCAATGGGCTGGGAGAACATTATTTATTCATTCCCCCAATTCAAAATAATGGAAAACAAGCACTCGGGATCTGACACGTTTTCGGGGACGAATTAAATTCGGATACCGAGGGATTACTGTACTGCCAAATTGTATTACTTTTAACACGGTTGAATTTAATGCGGTGTTTGTGTGCAAGTGTGAGAGACAGAATGTGTAGAGCATGAAAAACGTGCAAATAGTAGTGTCACCAATCTGTCTTCCAGTTTAGGTACACTTGAGCGAGAAAGCATGCAAGTGCATCTGTGTATGTGTGGAGAGAAAAAAATCTGTTAATGTCACGTACATCAGTGTGTGTGGCAAGAAAATTCAACAGCTGAGTGTGATGCTACTTTGTGAGGCATGACATCACTACTTCCACTTCTCCAGAGACCAACTTGATCATTTTCAAAACAATTTCTGGAAGTCAATGAACTTCACTATTGGAAAAACTTCACTGAGGATGACAGGTACCTGTGTGCCATATTTCAAGTCTGTGGCTTGAAAAACAAAGTCATACATAAAGGACAAACCGACAGACAGACAGACAAACGGAGATTGAACTTTACAAACATGCAGATGTGTTGGCAAGCTTAAGATCCTCTGAAGCACTTTTTTGCATTTGTGCAGATTGTTGAACAGGTATAATATGTATCCCCCCCAAATATCCAGCATTGTGTAATAACACTGTTTCAGACACATAAAGCCCACTTGTTTCATGAAATGCGATTCTCAGGGCCAGGTCACTTGTAGGGGAACGTGAAGTTGTTTATTCAACACTCCGATTACAAGAACAACATGGATATGATGTTCTTGTAATTTGGCTCTACTTCTATTGCAGCGCAAAAGTGAGTAACTGAGATGGCCAAGCAAAGCATGTGATGGTCTCGTCCCAGTAGCTCATTCTCTTTTCACTGCAACCATGCAAAACATCTTTCTGCTTTTAATAGGATAAAGTAAAAAGTCCCCTCCAAACAGGATGACAGTCACCACATGGTGACTAAAGTTTTAGACTTAAGTTTTGTTTATTCATAAACTTCCATTTCCTCCATTTTATATTTAAAGCTGTTTAAAGTGGTACATGAAATCCCAATGGAGAAAAATCCCACTTCCCTTTTTTACTCAGCCTGCAAAAGGACCTAGAGCTAGTTTTCCTCCAGAGTTCCATTCCTGAAACCAAAAGCAAAAATACAAATACAACAATACCTTCATTAGCTCTACCTCCTATAGTTTGTTTCACAATAGCGCTCTTTCACATTAACCTTTGGAATAATTTATCGTAACTAAATTTTTTAAATGTTCAGAAAATAACCATCAATCTACCGTCCTTAGCTGCTGGTCAGTCTGTCCACAGCCTAGCCGAGAATCAATAGGGTGTTAGGCTACAAAACTACGCCACGGATGGGACGCCAGTCCATTGCACGCTACAGGCAATTTATAGTAACCAATTAACCCGAAGCACGTCTTTGGAATGTGGGAGGAAACCAGAGCGCCTGCTGGAGCTCTACACAGAAGCAACATGCAAACTCAACACAGACTGAGATGGTTTTGGACCCACACCTGACCAGCCCAGGTGCTGTGAGGTGCCAGAAGTATTTGCTGTGCCAAAATGCCACCTTGATTTTCAAGTCAGAATTCTACATTTGTTTTCCATAAAATAACTGGTGACTTTTTTGTGTTTATTCACTCTTGCTAGTGATGCTATTGTCTTGCAATGTTACACACACAGCTTTCAAAATATTGTGTTAATTATCTCTCATAGCACTGCTTCATTTCTCAAGGATACTTCTAGAACTATATTAAGGTCTAGTGGGCTAATGGTTTGCCAAACCATTCACAGCCCCAGAAACTCAACTAATAAATGTATTTCAGAACTAGAAACCAGCTTACTCAGTGGGTCACCAACACCAGAATCTGGAAAACTCTGCAACATCACCCATGCTACGGTTTGCAGCCCCAAAAGCACAGTACACAACATCGAGTGAACTAGAATAATGGAGAGATCTACCAACTTACACCCTTCACTGATTTCACTCCTGATACTAACTGCCAGAATACTGCAATGAAGTTTGCGAGAAAAGTTTACAACCAACGTGGTCATGCAATGACTCACCTGACCTTTAAGGGCTTACATGCAAACAGGCTGGCCTTACAACATGGAAACAATGACGACAGACTTGGGAACTTTGCCCTTTTATTTGTTACGACTTGTACGGTACACCAGATAGCTGTTGGTAATGGATTGCTTGTTCTGATGTGCTTCAACAGCTGTGAGTATCAACAAAACATAACCCGCCCTTACAAACACTGACTTGAGTCAATTCCCTGCAGTGCTCAGTCAGCTTTCACAGTTCTTGTTTATATTAGATTCCATTTCCCTAGGCTAAATGTAGAAGATGACTTGTTCCTGCCCCTGTCATTTAGCTGCAAACTGGGAAATGACTGTACCAGAGAGACAATGTGAGACTGTGTGTGTAATTTCCAACTTGAAGTAAATCACAATGAGGCATCGCATCGCGATCGAAAACATTTTAATCGTAGTAGCGCTGTCCAGGACCAATTTCAAATTTAAAAAATTAATTCGCTGCATTAATTATCGAACAAATTTACGGCTTGTTTTTTATGGGGAAAAAATCTGATAATGTGGCAAGGTCACATGAAAAGACAAAGGCACAAACATAAATTTGAGTTTATTTGATATTTGAGTTCACTCAAGTTACTTTAGCAAGACTTTAAAGGTGCAACAGCAAAGCGGTGGAATAAACCTGATGCTATATTTGAATTGGGAGTTTAACACGTTGACACTTTTTCAAACTATAAAACATGTTGTCCAGGTTTTGTTCTATATTCACGTTATTTGTGAATGTTTGCAGATGGCACCACAGGAAAGATTTTTGGCTTCTTCAAACACAAATGAATCAGGCCTGCACATCCAGAAAAACTGCACGAATATTAACAATTAATAGTTATTAACAGTTATTTCAGTATTACTATTGCTGTACTCAATATTATTATTCCCTAACATAATAATCAAAGTAGCATGTGGAAGTGATTTTTTTTTTTTTTTTTTTTAATTTTACAAAAATACCGATTAAATTAATTTTNTTTTTTTTTTTTTTTTTTTTGTAATTGTACAAAAATACCGATTAAATTCATTTTGATCATGGATCCTGTGTTACATCCAAAAAAAAAAAAAAAAAAAAAAACACTTATAAACCTGCTATAACATTTTCCCTTGAACTCCACCACCACTCTGACCTGTTGCATTACTGGAATATAAGTGTAATTGCTTAGCTCATAATTGTGATCTTAGATACAGAAAAGCTAAATATAACTTCACTGGTGTTTAATAATTGTCCTAATTTAATTGTTTTTTGCCCTAGAATTTATTTGATACAAAGAGACAGCATGAGTTGATGCACACGATTAAAATGTTAATATTTCTGTAGAAGTCATGTGTATATTTGGATGTCTGGTGTGACGTGTGGCAAATACACAAAATATCGCTTTGGTCACAAATGGCCTGAGATTACCTATAATGAACACTATAAAGAAAGGAAATGGGGAACATACTGCGGTATTTTCCTTTGGTGTTGCTGACAAAACATGCATATTTCTCTAACACTCAGATCTGTTCCTTTCCACCGCCCCTTCTGCTGTGGGACCGTCGGTGTGGGCCCGATTTCAGGGCAACCAATTGTCCTCGGTGAAAACTGCCAAGGTGTGGAAGATCGTCTCCAACAGGAAACCTTCAAAGTTGGGGCATCTTCCCAAGTCTCTGAAATCCATCCACTCACATTTTCAACACAGACATTCAACTATACGTATTTCAGGCCACTGTGGAAGGGATCGGTTCTTTGTAAGGGTTAATCTTTTTTGAATAAGTAATTTACTGTACAACGGAGAGCCTGGCATTTAACACATACCAGTTTTTTCACAAAAACAAAACTGCGCCATCTGTGAAAGTGTTTACACTCCAGACAGGCAGCCAAAGGTCAGCGACTGCTTTCCACTGCCATGAATTAAGTGAAGACAGAAAATGACACCGATGACCTATGGCAGTTCCAGCTCCAGTAACACCACGAGACAACGTGTGACACTAACGTAAGGCCGTGGTAAAGACACTGGAACCCTTCACAGTTACTTCCTCTGGACAGGTTCTCAGGTGTCAGCACTTTGTAAAATAACATTCATGCAAAAACATTTGTTGTGGGCAAAAAACCCAGGGAAAGTCTCTTATTGGACATTCCAGTGATGTATTAGATACCACAGTCAGGAGAAAATGTGTTTAGTTCACCTGCCCCCAAACACTCCCCTGGGTTAAGGGAATTTTATAAACTTTTGCCAGTTTTCCCTATATAAACAAAATCAGTTGTTAGTATTTAATATACAGGTTTAGTGTTATTAAAACCGGTATTTTCAGTAGACGAGATTACTAAAGCCTCGCAGACACTATTTGTGCAACAAGCAGCGTAACTGAGGGGTGAAATATTTCAAGGAGCACCAATATTTTTTTCCTACTGGGAGTTATGCGCATGGCTCTATCAGACAGGTAATGGGGAAAAGGAACTGGACAAGATTCAGCTGTTGCTATGAGGAATTTGAATGATGGGGGGGGGGGGGCATCACAGAGTAAAACAAATTTTTTGTGTCACATCCACGTTGATTTGCATTGACTTCTGGGATTCAACGTGCTTCCTACACTCCTGCTTTCCTTGCACGTTGCCGTTGCTGGGCTGGGGAGTGTACGCTTCACGGTGTCGCTTTCACACGCGGACAAGATTCAGCGGCGGGAGTGTAAGCAACAGCTGAGTGGCATGAGCTTGACAGCCAGCAGCAACTGCTGCTATAAGTAGGCAGGGTGTTGCTCGGTGTGTGAAAGCTTTACAGACTGTTGCAGCACCTTCCATGCTGCCTTTCGTTTCTTACTGGGCAATGACTGCATTATACCAAATTTTCCACACCAAACTTTTCTTCTGTATCTATAAAGCTCAACCTGTTTGTTTTTTTCTTTATGCACGTCTTTTGTTTATGCGTGCACACACACAAACGTACCAAATTCACCAAGGTGTAAAGTTTAGCGACACAAAAATTATTACTGTGTACACGTCACTACAGCTGGCGTCCGTGTTACTCCGAGGGTCATCCGCGTGTTTGACCACAGGAGCCAGTAGCTGTGTGTGGCATTCGACTGTCAAACCCCACTTACAATACTTAAGTACTACGTTAGGAAAACCATTCCAATTTCCACCCTTTTGTTCTCAGCACAGTCTGAATTCTTCGGGGCATCGATTCAACAAGGTCCTGGAAACATTTCTTAAAGATTCTGGTCCATGTTGAGAAGATTGCATCACATAATTGCTGCACATTCATGTTGCCAATCTGCTGTTCTACCACTTCCCAAAGGTGCTCCATTGGATTCAGATCCGGTGACTGGCGAGGCCACTGGAGTTCACTGAACTTATTGTCATGTTCGCGAAACCAGTTTGAGATGACTTGTGTTTTGTGACATCACACGTTATCTTGCTGGAAGTAGCCATTAGAAAATGGGTGAATTGTGGCCATAAAAACATACACGTGGTCAGCCTAACATCTGCCTGTCACAGCAGAAATCGAGATTCATCAGATCAGTGACATTATTCCAATCTTCACCTGTTTTGGAGAGCACTGTAGCCTCAGCTTTCTGTTCTTGGCTGACAGGAGTGGAACCCAAAGTGATTTTCTGCTCTTGTAGCCTATCAGACACAAGGTTCAATGTGTTGTGCTTTCAGAGATGCTTTTCTGTCCACCACTGTTGTGAAGAATGGTTATTTGAGTTACTGTAACCTTCCTGTCAGCTCAAAGCAGTCTGACCATTCTCCTCTGACCTTTCTCACCAACAAGGCATTTCTGCCCACAGAACTGCTGCTCACTGGATGTTTTTTGTTTTTCACACCACTCTGTGTTGAATCTGGAGCTGTTATGTGTGAAAATCCCAGGAGAGCAACAGTTTCTGAAATACTCCAACCACCCCATCTGGCACCAACAACCACCCCACAGTCAAAGTCACCTAGATCACATTTTCCCCCCATTCTGAAGTAACTGATAACTGAGCAGGTGTTTCTAATAAAGTGAATACATGTATGTACAGTAATCCCTTGGGATCCAAATCTACTTTATCCCAAAAAATGTCAGGTACCAAATGTTTCAGATACCAAGTGCGCATCTCCCATTATTTTAAATGGATGGATGGATGGATAAACAAACAAACAAACAAACAAACAAACAATAATAATAATAATAATAATAAGCTCCCAGCCCATCTAAAAAGCCCCTATGTAACTAGGAACCCATGACTTCAGCAGGATAAACACTGTCAACACCAGTTACCTAAATGAGAAAACACTTAATGCTGTTATTAATTTGCATATTTATAACACATCATACAGTATTTACAGTGCAGCCACCTGCATTCAAATAAACAGGCTTGTTGAAAAATAATTTAATTTAAAAAATTAGAGAACAATTTAAACAAACGAGGCTAACAACTTTTACTGGGTATCATGGAACAAGGTAAACAAGAGAGGTGTGTGAGGTTTGCTATGTGTCAACAGAAGGAAGGCTGCATCAGTTCTCTCCACTGGAGGCGTGGAGAGAAAAAAAAAATAATTGAAATGGAACTTTGCCTTCGTGTAATTTTACAACGTAAATCTTTTTATAACCTACGACAGCGTCTTCAACTGTTGAAAGCAAGGCTTCCGTTCATGTCCCCGTCATGTACCTTAACTAGGGAGATCATTGCGTTTACATGCTCTAAAACTTATTTTCAAATTTTGTGCAGCATAAGAAGGATTTTAGGTTGCGCGAAAACCTTTCTTTCGCTTCCTCTGAGGACCGACAGCCATCCAGCCAAATTATCCCGTTTAAATTACAGTAATGCGGTGACTCCGTGCAAATATGGTAAGAAAAAGCCAGCAACGGGGGGTGAGGAACCACAAAAACTGACAACGGTGCAGCCGTGCGCATTTCGAATGAGATAAATTTCTAACAGTATACAACACAGTTTATTACAATACATACAGTATTTTTTTATTTCAGGACAGTGTACGGTACTGTACGGTGTTTCCAGTTCCTAACTAGTGTGTGTGATGATTAAGACAAACACACTTCACACACACGGCATCGCACACATTACTAGCATAAAGGTAATAAAGTTTGGTAACATACATTTCACAATTACCTTTTTCTTTTCTACTTTTCCACTTTACAACCGGCACACATTGCTCTCTGTGCCACCTGCCTGTTCGAGAGCCAACAATACTAAGGGCAAAACTATTGAATGATATTTAACGCGTTATCACTTTTTTACCTTTCTGCATTCGGACCCGGGTAACATCTGGAAACTCGGCTCGTATATACAGAAGGCTGAGCAAGTGGCCACTTGACACCAGTACAGACATAACACAGATACACAGAAGGAGAATCAGCGCTACTGTACTCACTGCATATAATCTCAGTTGCCCAGCAGACTGATACCCAGCTGTGTATCAGCAGGCTTTCATCAGCACATTAATCACCCTGTGATGGCATTACGTGGTGGGTCAGTAGGGAGAAGATAGGATTTTCTGGAAGAACAACCGATTACAGTAATGCTGAAATGAGACATTTTGAGCTGTTTAGAAAAAAACTTCCAGAGAGGCAAACTGGTTAGTGGGTGGAGTGGCTGTTCCATGTATAAATTTCTGACGGGGAGAGCAGATGGGGGTGTAGGGGCGGCTCTGGTAAACAAGAGCTGGAGGAGAGCACGGGTAGGGGTGGAGGCAAATACTTACAAAATGTCTTGAGACTGGCAGCAAACACATGCTGTTGCAGTAGTTAAGGAACTGGTTCACATGCCGTCCAGGATACACACACGTACACATGCAGCAACTTAAGTACATAAAAGTGTAAGCACTGATTCAAGAGTCCACTTCACTGAATAAAGAAAAATGCCAAAAAAACTGATCTGTACTTTCACCAAAAAAACAGCAAAAAGTTGTTTTAATCGACAACATTCCATTACCATGCTAAATTGTACTTAAAAAAAAAAAAAAAAAAACTAAAACTTGCAATGCAGGCAGCTTAAATTGTTTCTGTCGGCAGGAACAAACGGGGAAAAAAACCTTCTTTTGTGAAATATTTGTGTATGAGACTGATATTGACATTGTTTATGTGTCTCAGCAATCACAAGGGTATCTCCAGACCAGCAGTGGAATTTATCTGTTGTGTGTTACATATATCTGTTTGTAATTTTTTTCTGGAATGCAGATCCTACTCAACTACAGCTGCAACAAAAAGCTTGCTGGACGGCACAGCACAAGTTAAATTGTGCAACGTTTCGGTCCACCGTGACGTGCAACGGCACAAATAACAAAGAAATGAGGTAACAGTCTGGTGGGCTGGCCTCTACACCCCCTCTCCAGATCACATAGCCCACCAGCAAACAGCCTTATGCCTGCAGGGGAGCTGAGACTTACCAAAGCTTGAGGGTCTTACTTAGGTTTAGCCAAAAGTCTCTGACAGCATGATGAGTCAGGCACAAAATTCATCAGTGACACTCGTTCCTTCGGACTCAGGTCCGCAAGCTGCTCTGGCTACGAATCAGTTTCTACGCAAAACACAGACGGCCCACACAAATCCCGGTACCATTTATCTATGCGCCGACTATTGTTAGACATAAGCTGAAAAATTGCAATAAGAGGACTTCTGAAAGTCTCATGCAGGCTGTGTAGAAAGGTTACTGTGCATAAATTCCAATACAAGTTGTGTAATTTCACACAAAACAGCCAAAGGTAAAGCGCATTTACTGTAACATATTTAAAACCGAAGAGCAGACACACCTTGCATTACTTTCTAGATCAGTGTTTAACTTGCATGAGTGACCATATAGTACTTGACAGGTTTACTTTACCCAAAGTGCTTGTTTTAAGAGAGACCTTCGGTGCGTACTTATTAACTTTCCGTTCGTATAGAGCAGGCTACCGAACTCTTACCTGCACCGAAACAGCCTCATATTCCTCGAGTGCTTCATTTCCTACAGAAAACCCATGAGGACTCGCACCAGCGTGCCACTGACCTAAAATGCAGAAAACCTGGAGGGAAGTGGGCTATCCTGCCCTCACATCGCTGATGCTCCAGAAAACTGTCGATGCCCTGTTGGCAAGACCGCGTTGATTTTTTTCCCCCAGACATCATCGCACGTGAACAGAAACGCTGGTCCAACTGGTCACTGATTGACCCGAGTTAAACATGAAAAGCATTTACTGCAGCAAGACGTGTCGATGTGGTTTACAAAGTCAAGTTTCTTCCTTAAAACTGCCAGATAAGTTTCTCTGAATCGGTTCCATCTTTGCCGTTCTGTGGAGGTCTTGAATGTGGGATCCGTGACACTTTGATTATAGCTTTAATTATAGGACGGCAACGATAGGACTTTAAATCTGTACGGGTTCAGCTTAAGTGAACATTGGTCAAAAAAATGGTGGCAGATGAAGAGGAATGGGGGGGGTACATGCTTTCCTCCTCAAAGGAACCATCCGACGACTGTACAAAACAAAGGTCGCTCTCAACACAAGATTTAGGCACTGTGCTGTAGCAGCGGACATTCCTCAGTAATCCATCAGTTTGGTGAGGTTTGTATTCAAGATGACTGGTCCCTCTTCATTCTACAAAACTGTCAAGATTTTCTCACTGTGGCAAGTTACCCAAAATAAACATTTTTTGCTGCAGCTACTATGCAGCTAGATACAATATAAAGTCCATTCACAAGACACACAGAACATTCATAGGCATTTAAATTCCCAATTATGCTTATCAAGTCAGCAAAATAAATATATATATTTTGAGTCAAACATTGCTCAGTGCAGACATCATCAGCAAGACTCCTGCCCACTGCAACTGGCCCATTCCACAGTTTTCTTCTAAGCGTTGTGTGTCACCAACAGATGGATAACATACTGTACCCATCAGCAAGGTATCTTTTTCAACCCCTGGGATTACCTCCAACCGCCCGATACCATAAACTCTCCCAAGTCCAGCGGACCTTCAAAGTGCAGGCTAATTGAGAAGGTTCAAGCCTGCTTCAGGCCATCATTTAGTTTACTAGATCACCGATAACACTGGGAGAAAATCCTGAGGTTTTTACAGTTTCGGAGTTTTGCTCTCTTAGAGCTTTCTCTTCACCAAAGTTTTTGCTCAGGCCTCCACTAATTCCTTCCAGATTACAACCCAGCTACATTTGACAAATCTCTGGATGATCAGTTGCAATTGATCTGCACATAACCATCACAAAAAATATCTTGTACCCTCACATAAACTATTCTATTAGTATTACGTCCACAGTATACTTCATACTATATAGTTTATCTTTTCTCTTGATTTGTAGTGGTAAATAGACATGAATTAAAATGTGCTGGAGATAGATGCATGTCAAATACATTTTTGTTTTCATAGTATCGCAATTTCCTGTGTATCTGCATTGTCTGTGCGTTCTACCTTGACTGAAATGCATTGTGATATGTTCATCCCTTCATATAATTTCTAAACTGGTACATCTGTACCTTTAAGGAATAAATAGCAGGAGATCAAGCCTTTTTGGAGATCATCCTAACAATTTTGTGGAAATGATGACAGCAAACTGCAACAGGGACAAACCAGCAGCTTTCAACCTTGGCGCCAACAGCCTCCCTGCAATAATGTCCCTGGCCACTGAAATCTACCGCTCAGAAGATCTAAACTGTCTAAACCTCCTCTGATTTGAAGCGCTTGAAACATTTTTATGGTGGCTAAAAGGAATGTGGTTAGACAAAATGTTTGTTTAAAACAATTTGCCTGACAAAAGCCACACATTTTAACAGTTATTAATTCAGCATGTACCGTTTAACCTTATAAACGTTTTAATCTTCATTACTTTTCTTGATTCACCTGAGACCTTTTTCTGTGGCAACTTACAGAAAAGGCTTAATTCAAGGCAAATCGTAATCTTCTGATATCTATATTCCACTGTTTACAGGGGTATTTTAAACTTACATATAGCCAAGAAACAAGATGTAAAAAGTGAATCATTTCCTCTCTTTGACTTAAGCAAAATCCTACGGTTGTATAGTGACACTTGTAGTTGTGCTAAATTACTGGTGCAGAAGACAATGTGTGCATTTACAAGGGGGCTAATTTTAGAAGAAAAATAACTGGAGCATCCCTAGGGTTCCTCTGTATCGTGAAAACTCCAGCGACATTTCTCTTCTTACACTCTGGTGCTTTAAGACCTTATTTCGCAACCCCTCGTCCAGAGCGCAGCAGACTTTGAAAGACGACACCTGCATTACCTTGAACCCCATGTCACTCTTTACTCATTGACAAAAGACTAAGTTCAGCAGACTTGCATCTTCTCTCAAGCACATTTTCACTTCTGCTAATCCAGCGCAGGAATTAATTGCTGAACATGTGGACAAGCTGAACATACACTGCCTTTTAAAGCCGTAACCAGGGAGGCCTCACGTAGAGCCCACAAACAGGTTCGGAACCAGAACCTGAGCTCCCAGTTTTTCCAGATCCAATTTGTCTAGACCAGAGCCTTCCAACCTGGGTGTCGCAAAGACATTGCTGCAAGTTTCGCTTCCTATAATAAAAGAATACATTTGGTTTAAATTTTCAATCCTAACTTTCAATATGGAAAAAAATGAATCTGTACTGAGAAATAACATCTGTTGAGTATATTGCAGAACCCTCAGCAAGAGAAGTGCAGGCAAAACTTGTGAACAGTGCTTTTTAGCTAACAATATATGTATGTATATAGACACACACACACACACACGCACGCGCCCAGGTAGTTTTCTTCATAAACACAGAAATGGCACCAGAAATCACACACATCTGAACTCCTCGGCACCCCGCTGGCCACCTTTTGCCCCATAACTCCTTTCCCCGACAGGCAGCACTTTGCTAACATTCCCAGAATCCTCAAACAGATATTACCAGTATGGACACAAACATTGCCAACCGCAACAGAACACTTATAAACACACGGAACTACAACACATACAATGTAAACACACACAAATATTTAGGGGTACGTCGGCACTGTTTAAATATGAATAAATCTAAGTTTGTCGTCTGTGAAACCCACGGCGCCACTTTATTACTGGGAAAGTAAAAGTAGTCAGCCGTTCCGCTGTAAAGTTTTAAGCTTTAGTCGGGTGCTGTTGTGTACAGTTTTCCGTTAGGTTTTTTTTTTTTTTTTAAATTAAGGATCGGTGCCGTTTCAAAGCGACAGTAAAATAAATTTGAGCATTCTGAGAAATATCAGTTTCAACAGCAGTTACAGTATTTCAGCTGCATCAAGCAGGACAGTGTTCACCCTCTTTGGACAGAACTGGAGAATTTACAAAAAAGTAAAATACTGTAGCGTTAGACCCCACTCAAGGGGACCCCAGGTTGTAGGGGAGGGAACTGAATGTAAATAGTTGCATTAAAATATTGGGTGATCTGATCAACCGTAATTCAGACAGTGTGTTATTGCTATTGAAGTTGGCACGGTGCCTGTTGATACACCACGGTGAGGTCTGGTGTTACCTCACTTCTTGGTGGAGATAGAAAAAGGAAATGTTCTATGTTTGATTCCTATAACCGTCAGATGCTGTATTATTAGGGAAACTGTCTTGCTGTGTTTATTCTGTAGTTAAAAAAAATAAAAGCCACTCCTGTTACAGCAAATTTATACAGTCAGGAGTATTAAAAATTGGAACTTAGTTATATATCTGTGTTCATTTTATAGAGAAAAACTGGCCAATTCAAGAATGTTACTGAATCATTTTCACTACTCAATGTAGTCATTTAGAAGGAAAAATTGGAATATTTCAAAGTCGTACAGAAACAATGAATAACAGAGCTGGGAGGGGGGACAGAGCTTACAGCTGAACTGCCAAAGATACAGATCTGGACAGCTTCTGGATTTTACTGCAAGAACACTTTCTTTACTTGGCTGACCAAGCTCTGGTTTTGCAGCAATTTGCAACCTCTTTTTTACGTGAGGCTAGTTTTTCCTCTGATGACAAAGATAGAAACATAAGTTTTAAAATGTCACGCAAGTCACCAACTGCAGAAAATGTTTCATTTAAAATTGTGTACATTTAAACATGGCTTTTTACTTTATTCCCCTTGTCTACCCAATCCGGGTGGTTAGACGAGAGTTACTGGCCCTGGCGGTCTTCGATGTGTTCCAGAGTTCTGGCAGTGGGTGTATCACGGTGCTCTGTGGACCTTGTTAATTCAGACATACTACGCAGAAACAAAGTTCATGGTCTCATACTCGTGCCACCAGAGAGCTCTGTGTGCAGCGTGGCATGGATGACACAGGTTGATACAATATATTAATATGACATGTCCGTTATGTCGGGCTGTCGAGTAGAATTTTGAGTCCGTTGGATGTCATCGTGGGGAAAGTTTGGAAAGCATTGATCTACACGTACGACTGCACAGAACATTTGAGCATTTGTTGCCTGCAGTGCTTACACAGCACTTTCAGGGACGTCTGCGGTAAGTGGCAGTTGGCCAGAAAGGGGTTTCCTAAAGCCAGGCATCCCGCTGAGCCACGCCCTTCATGTGGCTTACATTACTTGCCGAGCCCCCTCCTAACATTCAATGCATTATTAGCTGGGCCAGAATTCCAGCACTTGTCAATGTCAGTGTAGGGCTGACAGAGATATGTGTGACAGCTTCTAGACAAGACTGGACCTGTGAACTGGAATCAAATCCACAGAAGGGGCCTGGCACCTTCCGGGGTTACCAAGAAGTAGGATAAGCTCTCCCTCCTCCTCAGGCAGCCTAGCCAAGAAGAGGACATGAGTCACGACCACACATGGACAGGTCTCTGGGGCACATGTCTTTTCTCTCCAGTGCAACTCCAAAGGTGTCCCCATAAGAAGGGGGCGTAAAGTATGGACCACATTCCACTGCTGGAACTCCATCCAGAGTCCAACAAGGAGCCAGTGACTTTAAAACACCAGTCAGAATCAATACCCTGGAAACTGTTGCTAAACATTTTTTTATTACTATATTCAGCAAATTTACAGTCTAGACAGAGAAAAAAAAAACTAGTCAACAATTTGTATTTATAAGTTTTGGAAGAAATTTAAAAGCTAAATCTGCAAGTAAAATAACCAGCTTCACTTTAAAATTGAAGCCTATGTGAGTTTTTTTCTACATTTGTAAAGTTCTGAATCAGTTATCTGCACAGCAGCTGAGCACTTGAAGGTCTTTTGATCTCCAGGAAACTCAAATGACATAGGCAATGCTCCCACACTGTGACAGACCACATTTTATGCATGCGAACTTAAGAAGTGCTTACTCACCTCTGAATGACTAAATGACTACTCAACTATGAGATGACTACAGCAAAAGCCTTCATTAGGTCAAAGTTCACCATTGCTATTTTTAACACTGGCCTGAATGCCTTTCAACTACACCTTTTTTCCTAAATTAAACCACCTGGTTATTTCCTCATATTTCTCTTTACTGTGCATGTGTTCCTTGTTGTGGCCATAAGTACAAAATAGGTGAACAGACCACACCTTGAGAGACAAAGCGCAAAGTAACACAAGTACAAACTATTCAAGGTTTCTGCCCCCCCCCCAACCCACACACACACACACACACACACACACGCAAAAGGTCATAACAAAGGAAGTATATGTGCAGGAGCGAGGCGCCACAAACAAAGTTCATCCTAAATTACTTCCTGGTACAGCTGCACAAACAGAATCATGGGTAAAGCATGCTTGAGGACAGGCTCCCGCCCAGAACAATGACAGCTATTCAGGGACCAGTCACAATGGTGTGTGCATATCTGCCCTGCACGCGATGACTTGACGGGAGCTCAATACAAGCTGCTTAGTCACGTATTCAATCGTCTGAATTAAAACGTGACCCAGAACGAGAAGAGTCCCGCACTTTCCTGGTCTGCTCGCCGTGACACCTAGTTCTGAAAGCCATTAGCCCAAAGAGATCTGGACGTTGGTCATCTGGCATATAAGGGCTAACATACAGGACCAAAACACATCCGTTGCACTGGTTAAACCATCGCTCACCACTGGTTGTCGAAAAGCTTCATTCATAAAAACAGTAACAAAAAGACATGCAAAACAGTGGTAATGTGGAAGATTTATTCGCATTCTGTTGCTCAAGGTAAACAGCCACTATTCTCTACAATTTGCCCAGAAACAGAAGGCACATTGGAAAGGCATGATAGGTAGACGTGTGACCCTGTGAAGCCAGGGCTTGTGATACAAAATGGTTTTCAGTACCAAAGATGTCCCCACAGCTCTTCTTGGACGCTGACAAAAAGGTACAGTCGCTCAGATATGCAGTTATAAAAGGCTGCCAACAATTAGGTTTGTCCTTGAATGACCTCTGCTTTTCTACCTTAACTCCTACAAGGAAGTGGCCAACTTCTATTCAAAGCCTCCCACAAAAAGAAACCGGGAGTGGGGATTAAATCTGTTCTTAAACAAAATTAAAAATATGCCCTTTTGATACAGCCATTAAGCTGCCTCTGTCACTCTGCGAAGCAAACGCAACACTACCATTTCGGTTAGCTTCTTGGGATACCCGAAAGGTCAAACCTCTTACTACTGAGGGAACCACATGTCAACCAAAAGCACTCTCCAGTTAGCACAGAGCAGCAGTCGCATCCTATTCAACGTGACACTTATCCGTATTTTCTTATCCAGCTCATTTAAAGGCTACTAGCTTATGTGATGAACTGCCTTGGGGTAACATCACAGCAATGTGGTTACGTGGGCAATACCAGCAAGAACAGTAAGACACAGCAGTTAGTGAGAACACATTACCATAACTTGTTAAATGTTATGTGCTCCATCATGACCCAACCATGTAAGAACAAATGTCAGCAGTTCTGCCTATTGCCAAATTCCCATTGGGCATCCCTTCTCAAAACTCACCGTCCCAAACGAAATCTCTGGGTCAAGTCAGTCACACTCACAACCCCTCCTTGGGTCATCATTCCTTCACGTTGACTGTTTCGACCTGCCTAAGACATAATAGCAGGAGCCAATAACAACAACTTAAAATCAGCTTAAGCGCATTCTACCGTTGTGGCCGACATTCACACTTTCTTCTGGAAAGATATCAGAAATTCTCTTTTGTCGGATAAAGGTAAAATTTGAGCCGTATAACTCGTAGGAACTATACACACACTGCAGCTAATATAGCCGTTATTTCTCCGTGTTGCTGTTGTTGCAATAAAAAGGCTACTGCAGCAGGGACAGGGACTACCCACTCCTTTGACTGGAAGATGACAGTCCTAACCACCACATTATTTGCTGGCCCACAGCACACTTGAGAGCCATCTGTCGTGCAGACAATGTTCGTGAAGAGAGGACAGACCTTGAGCAAAGAAAAACATAACCAAGGATTCACAAGAAAAAAAAAGGGAGCATTAAATTGCTCAACAAAACCACAGTGCGCTGAAAAAGGCGAGTGGTACAGAGACTGTACACTGGTAGAGACTAGTGTCGAGTCAAAGTTCTGCCAGAGGTCTGCAATTGATGTCTACTGAACTTTACTGATGATAACAGGCATTGGTTTTATACCGTAATTTTTCAGGAACAAATGTCGGTTACCGTACAGAACTCACTGCAGCACTGTGCTCTATTATAACCAGTTCCTCTGCAACTGAGGTGTAAACCAACTGTCCCTGAAACTCTCACACAACCAAACCCTGGTGGGGTGGTACTGAGCTGTCAGTGCTACTTTTTATCCATGTTAAACTCTTTTCCACCTGTTTAAGTCAAATTTATTCATGTGACATTTCTGCGTCTTCCAACACTGCTGTATTGCATGCACGTTGCTGTAACCCCATGCAGTTTCCTTTGCGATCAATAAAGTTTAAAAACCTGCCTGTTTTTTTTTTGTTTCAACGAAAACTTATAGCAAAACATAAGTATATCTGCATTATGTACTTGTTAGACAAAATAATTCATGAATTCCTGACATGTCTTTCAACAAAATTTATACTTCTGTGAGAATAAATACCAAGATTACACACTAATAGGCCTGTTTCACACAAAAGCAAATATTTGAACTGATTAAAAAAGTATTCATGAGTTCATTTATGATCACAACAGTATAAATGTTCTACTCTGACACCTTGGGGGGAAAAAAGTGAAATCCTTCCTTGAATATCAATAGGCAGAGATTTTTTTTTTTTTTTTTTTTAAACACACCACTGGCACAATACACTCTAGAGAAGCGATGCTGCAGCACATAAAAAACCGGAGATAAATAAATGGAGCGATTTTAAAAAGTGCAGGAAGGCACAACAGAAAGCCACACACTGGACGAGAAACATCGTGTGTCTATCATCTGAACACCACTGCGGAGCGCAGCAACGCAGTGCTGGGGCAGGAGGTAACAAGGCAAAATACCGTGTTTTTACTGTGCTCACAGAAATCAGCACAAGCTTCGGTAAAGCTGAAATCGCCTCTTTTCCACTCTGAATTCTCTCATTTATGCGTGTGTCCATTTTGAAAGCGGGAAAACCTTCTGTTTTCATGACAGCCACCGCGTGCAGGTTCTCGCCCGTGGGTTTGGTGGCGAAAATACGTGAATAAGTGACAACGCTGGGAAAACAAGTCGATCGTTTGGGGGAATGTGGTAAAACAGAAGAGATGTGATGTAGTTTGGGGGTCTGGATGAAGATGCGACAAGTGAGGACCCTGAACCCCCCCCCAAAAAAAACTGACTACTCAATGCTGCATCTCACACCGAAGCCACGAAATAAAGTGAAACCCTGTTCGGGTTCCGCTCTACTGTACACCATGTGCTCGGATATTAAACAAGTCGAGGGTTAAAGATAAAGATAAAGATAAACCTGGGGGGGGGAGTTCGCGAAAGACGGTGTTCGGGTTAAGACACAGGCGCGCGACGTCTTCGGAGACTGTTTCCCATTTCCAGTCGCAACTCACGCGGCATTTAGATCAACCGTCTCTCACATAGTTCATATTTCTGCTGAAGAAAAACAATATAAAAACACAATAAAGATGCTGTTAATAATAATCGTAAAAAGGGGGTAAAAAAAAACTCACCCATATCTGAGGCTCCGGTGGCTGAACGCGTCTTGCGGGCTCCGCTCCCCGTCATTTGAAATCCATGTATCTACAGTGACACCAACACTGACACCATCACCACCACCATCGTCACCACCACCATCTGCAAGCACATCCTCCGGCAGACCTGTCACGTTCAATGAGCCTTTCTTTTAAGAGTGGGGAAAGCAGGAAAATGGCGTCTACTTATAGTTAATTCATTTTTAAAAGATCCCCAAAAATTATGTACGATCTGACGACGCCCGTGAATACGGCTCCCAGATCCCCGTAGCGTAGGTGCGTGTGTCCCGGTCCAGGTGTCCCAATCCAGGTGAGACGGACGCTACAAACTGCGGTTCCCCGTCTCTCCTGGACGCAAATAGTAACAATAACAGCAAAAAAAAAGCCCGTCGGCGTGTCGCTGTTCGGTGGGAGATTACACGGAGCCACCCCTCCACCCCTCAAACCCTGGACTGGGGGTGAAGAGAGAGGGGTGATGACGGCGTTTTACTGCAGTGAAGGAGAAACGCAGGGGGAAAAAAAGGCTCCAATGTCCAGGTTTTAAGTGCGATATTCCAGGTTTACAGCGTTTTGGAGGAGAAATGTGGATTAAAAAGCAGCTGTAACTGTATATGTTTTGCTTCTTGTTGAGTTCCGGAGCTCGCGCTCACGCCATCCCCCGTGTCGCCGCGTTTCTGCCGAGTCCTGCAGCAGTTTCGGCAAATCTCTCTCTCTCTCTCTCGCTCTCTCTCCCTCAAACACTCCGCGCGCGCGCGCGCGAGCGCAGAAACCCCGCCGCGTGGAGCTATTCACTGGCGCCCCCAGCGCCCAGCGACGGAACCTCGCTTCGCGCACTTTCCGACGGCGACCGGCATTCGCAGTGTTGGTCTTAGGAGTCCTGCGAACCTCTTGCTCACGGCTCATACCTGAGTGCCTCACCTGTAAACAGAAAACATACAGATGCGGGGGATTAAAACGGGGAAATGTGCACATCGCCACTGCCGCTGAGCATCTCTCTCGAGGCAAAGCGGCCGAGTACTCAGTGTGGGGGGTTGTTGGAAATGTTCCTCCATCATTTAGGATTTAATTGTCCACAGTCGTAAAATCACTGATTTTATTTGACGTAAATATGGAGTTCTGGAGCCATCGCCTTACTGTGAAAAAAATTACAAAGCATGACAAATATTTCCAACTTGATTTCAACACTATTTACAGGTAAACCTTTCGATATAACGCTGCTAAAGTTGCAAAACCAGCTCCCAGTTTCCCTGCGAAATAGGCACTTCGCTATAACGTAGCACAAAGAAAGGATAATAAGCCTTTAGCTAAATTAATAGTCCAGCATCAGAAATTATCTGCAAGAACTTCAAAGTTGATGTGCAGTAAGTTGTTCCTGGTCCACAATGGTTTGCAACTTAATAGGGCAAACTGTAAGGAACATACTTTGCTGATATCCTTTCTATTTCATGTCTAATGTTTGCTGTGTGTGTGTGTGTGTGTGTGTGTGTGTGTGTGTGTGTGTGTGTGTGTGTGTGTGTGTCCTCCACAACGTGGTGCCACATGTTCCACAAGGTATTTTACTGTGTTTTACTCATATTTACTTGTACCAAAAACAACCTTTAAACCAAAATATCTAAATATACATATATTTAACTTATACATACATATAAAGTTTATAAAATATACTTATCAAAATAGTAAAAAAAAATATAGAGTATATTAATTTAACCGCAATATCTTGGGTACTGGAAATTATGGGCACTAATCTATCCATTCCAAGCTGGATGAACGTAGCTGGCTCCTTTCTTCGAGAAAACATGCTGAATCGATTCAAGGTAAATACCGTGTTTACTGCTTATGCAGCAGGTGTGCAATTCAAACCAGCAACCATTAGAGGTGTAAACTGAGGGCTCAAAAGAGCTACGGTTCCTGCTGCCGTGGTTTCTTTGTGATGCGCAAATTGTGTTAGGTTCCTTGCAGCATATTTCTCCAGTGCATTTTGAATCGTGCGGATAATTTCCTTGGCACAGGTGCTTGTGTAAACACACGTGTCTTGGCTGTCGTTCACCTTCTGGAGGAACGAAATTAATTAAACTCAATTAGGTGACAGGAAAAGACAACGTGCATCGCACGGAAATGTATAGCTCCTCGGTTTCATGTTCAGTTTACTGGTGCACGTAGTAGGTGAACGATTAAAGGTGTTTTAATGCGGTATGTTTTGTGGATCACCTTGAATGAAGGTGTCGGCTCTCCACTGATTTTAATAATGATGAAAGAGCTCCAGTAAAGGTCAAACAGTTATGATATAATCTGCATCCCTAGTAGCTACATGCTATGAATGCCTCTTTACACCTACACAACACACCAAATCTGTGCAGATTTCCTTGCCCTCGGTGTCTTTTGACAGTTGTACCCCAGTGTTCAGTCCTTGGCTCTGTGCGGCTTTGCTCCTCGCTCAGCGAATGGCTTCTTACTTTCATACCGTCATCTGAGGGATGCCATTTCTGTTGTCTCTCATGTGCCCTCCTACCAGTATCTTAGAAAACATCCACTTTCTCAAGGCTAACAAGTGTCTTCTGGTGCATTATGGCACAGACCAAAATATAACAGTTGCAGCCAGGCAGACCATCCTTTGATGTACTGTCCCTGAAATGGCTTCTTCATAAAGTGGTCTTGTACCGTTTCGTGCCTCCGATTATGCGTTTTCCTCGGACGTGTCCTCCAGCGCTGTTCCGTTATATTGTTTCCTCATTGGTTTCAGTACATGTCAAATATACTATATTTAGCTGCTGTTGTACAGTGTAAGGAGTTAGAATCGGAGCTGCAGAACCTGCCTGAAATGCTGAGCATGATACAAATCCTGGTCTACTGAATACAGTCACTCATTCACTGTGTTCTCAATGCATCCTTCAGCTTCTGTTTTAATGAAGATTTTTATTTTCCCTGAATAGTTAAATTATTCGTTTTGTTTCACAATCTTGGAAGCTGGGATGTTTCATTATACCATAAATTTGTCTTTGATATATAATAACCTCCATAATTTATGCAATCGTGATGAAAGCCAAGAGCAAACATTCAGACAGTCTGATTCCTGCCGCCTTCACATCACCAAGAATGACACTCATCAGTCGCCAATGAACAGGAAAGATCATATTTTAAATGCGCTTTTCTGGCTTTGTTTCTTGTTTCGGTAAGTTGTTTTGTTCTCGCCCACTTCCCTCGATGCTTCTGTTGAGTTTTTTTGCCCTTGGGAGTGACAGGTGCAGTGGGGGAGCTGCAGAGGATGGCCCTTGCCCTAGTCTGTGCCATCGGGCAGACATGAAAGCATCAGCAGGTGGTGTCCCTCAAAAAACCGGGCGATATGGTATGAAACCTGGTAAACAAGAAACCGAGATCGATGAAAGAAAAACAAGTTGAGTCGTTAGATCAAAAACAGAGGTCAGGGAGGGTAGAAGCTGCTAGTCAGGCAGTTTGTGGTGCAATTTAAAAACAACAAAAATCATTTTCTATTTTTGTGTTGCTCACATTCACGTACGGTCCAGAAGAGAGTCCTATTTGACACGAAGAAAAAGCTAAAGAGGAACACAAACACGGAGTCAAACAGCCTAACCCAGAATGAAACGGAAATTCATTTAAGTCAAATTCTTCACCCAGTCTGCACAATATTATCAAAAATGCTTCACAAGGCATCTGCTGCTTATTTGCTGCCTCCTCAGCAGACTCAACTTGAGTGTGCGAGTATAAAAGGACAGATTTTTAAAAAAGGATTTAGAAAACGCTTCGAAGCACAATGACGGTAT
The DNA here is from genome assembly GCA_900497675.1 of Arapaima gigas. NCBI lineage: Eukaryota > Metazoa > Chordata > Actinopteri > Osteoglossiformes > Osteoglossidae > Arapaima > Arapaima gigas. Next base: position 134,020 of record UFQX01001054.1, read on the forward strand.
GCTCAGAGTATTGTGCTTTTTGAAAAGCAGTTTGAAGACAATATAAAGGAAACCATTAAAAAATGAAGACGTTTACAGAGGGCATTGATGTTTGCCACAATGTGAGTCAATTGTGTTTTCATTTCTAAGGAATCAATCCAATTTTCTTCAAATTCAAATTTAGAGGCATTATAAAAGATCCCATTTATTTTGTCACGCTTTAACGCTGTGTTATAAGCAAGCGTAGGATTTTAGATATTTTAGAGAACACCCTGAAAAGATGGCTAAAAATGTATCGGAAGAAGATAAAAGCTCAAGGACAGGAAGTAGGTTGGCATCTCTAGGATAACAATAGCAACACCAAGTGGGAATTTCAGACAGAATCCACAATTTAGCAAGCAGTTTGACAAGTATCCAGACTTCCTTATGCAATGCCAGTCTTCAATATTTGCTGCTAGGCCCAAAAATAAGTGTTGTCTCCCAATCTGCATGTGCTATCAGCAGGAGAGTGAGGAACTTATCACAGCTAGCGTATATCTGTGTGTGTCTACGTGTGCACGGTGGCTTTTTTTCCATCAGTAGGTTAGAACAAAAAGCAAATATCTACTCTGACTGTAAAGTATCCAACATTTGTCTTTTGACTCACTCTACGTCAAATCCAAAGTAGATCTAGAAAGGAAACTGAAACATGACCAAGAATGTTCTGCATCTCTACAGTACCAACCTGCAGTAAAGGATCAACTCTTGATGCATTCTCTTGAACTCTTGATGCATTTTATACCCCACAGTAATTTACACATCATATACTCAAGAAGTGAGGTTGAAGATTTAGATACATATGCCAAGAGTTTGATGGTAATTCAATAGGTCACAGCTTTAACTACCTTGATATATGTCAGTGCCAATTAGTTGACTTGGGTCAGCAATTACAGTCCACAGAACCACGGGATTTGCAGGAGTTCTCTCTTCTCATATTGCTGTTACTGAAGCTATTACTTGGATAAATCAGTCACCTGGTGTTTGCCATATAAATGGAATGCTAACTAAAATTAATCACGTTTCCAAGGGTCCTGCTACTTGCATGTCTCCAAGATTCGATATTCAAGATCTTCTGCAATATTGAATCACTGAGCTGAACAAGGAGCACCTCTACTTTAGTCGGGTTACAGTTCAAACAATGTCCTTCGTAGTGGAAGGCATCGGTCTGCTGGTTTTTAAGCTACCTTTGAATTAGCAGCTGAATTTTGCTGGAGACCTGGTGAAGAGTCGCCCCTTCAACATAACCGCAACATCATTGTGCTGGTTAAGCATGTATGAGGTAAGTAAAATCAAACCCCATTATCCGCACTTAATATTTTCAGAAAAAACACATAAAACTGTGTACACTGGAATCCCATTTTACGTTATTTTAAATTTGAAAAATCACAATTTGATTCAAGCTTATTTGAACACCTCCAAACCAGCGTTCCCAAATATCACTAAAACACTGTAAAACACCTAGTAGTATATGCAGCAGCACACACTCCACAGCACAGAACACTGGGAATCACACCTTGTTGTTTATGACATTAAAATGGGAACAGTCCACGAATTAGCAAACGTGAGACATGAATCTGAAAGGATAGTAGCAAATTATGTCCCTTACGGGTTGCTGTACTGAACAGTATTACATTACAAGGCAGTATGGGATCGGGACAAGATTTCTAGCAAACATGAACTTTGAATTTTTTCATTTCTAAAATTCTGGCACTGTGCAAACCAGAAACTGATTTTTTTTTAGCTAGTTTAGCTATGTTATAGCATATCAGGTCTGCACTGGAGTTCACCTATAAATAGACAACTACACTAGGAGATCAAGGGTTAGCTGGAACTCTTTAAAAGCACCATTTTGCTCAGACTTAACTTGCTCTGACTATAATTCCTGTCATGAATAATAGTGAAGTGATAAAAATGTATCAGTTTCTGTTAATTCAATATCTTAGTTCACCTAAAAGGAGTGAATATCATTTTGGCAGAGATTCAGAATTTTCAGAAGTTCTGATTTGATATGTTCTTGCTTTAACTCAGCTTTGTAATTCCATGAAAGATTTCCTAATGAGGTCCTGTTTGCTGAAGACACCAAAAAAATGACAAATCCCATATGAATAACAACGGGGTATCGGGCATTACTAAGGGCTTATGCAAGAATTAGTAATAGTTCACCATGTGAAGCACACCATATACAAACAATGAAAACAGGAAGCAAATGTCAATGTCAAATGTCAAAAGTCAATAAAAGCAGTGTGAAAGGTGGAGATGCTATCTTGTGTTGGGGTGTTAAATCTGTCAGGTCATTTTACACACATGGTGTGAATGTAGAAGTGGAGTTTGCTGGATTCGCTATAAACAGCAGTCGAGGTGTGTCAGATATTTTCTACTGAATACCATCTACTGAAGGACTCTAGTCATGTAGTCTTGAGAGCCAGACTACCAGGTAGAACACTTATAAAGTCAATTATCACAATGTTTTTGACAAGGACACGTACTCCAATGCGTTTATAATTGTCACTATTAACTCAGAATATTACTACTTTGAAGAAACAGCTGCAACAGCACAAAGTTGTACTTTTTGGGTATTCTGCAATAGATGGGAACGATATATTAAATTTTACGTAGTAGCCAAAGTTTTAACATTGTGCATCTTGTTTTATTTCTTTCCTTGAGAATGTTAAACAATATTTTGGAACGCACAAAATTATTCTAAACGGTAGCTTCAGTGAATCTGTTACTGCTAAGCTAGTTCAAAAGACGAATTAAGAGGGTGTTCGGTACTTGGGATGGGCATATGTACCATCATGAATGTAAAAATGTTCACAGGTTTGTGGCCTTCTAGTCATAGATTAAACAATATTTTTGTGACCAATTAAGGAAGCTTTGCCACATAATAATAGACATATATGTAGTGACTGAAGAAAACACCACTGAAGTTGTATTGTTCCATCTCTATAAGACAGGCTTTTGATAAGGTGAACATGTGACCTTGGACTGGTGCTGGACTGGTGGCCTGTCATGTTCTCAGTAGATACTCTGAAAGGCTAAGATTTCTAAACCCCACCAACAAGATGTAATGAGCAGCTAAGGGGCAAATACTGTAACCAAATCTAGGTCATCTGCCCACCAGGTTGAAGCTAGCCATCAAGATGAAGACCAGTGTATTTTGACTGCTTAGTGTTTTTTTGGAGATGAAACTAATAAGATGGGACTGAAAGTAAAAGAGTGAACTTTTGTGCACTGAATAAAATGTGACATAAAATTGGCTCGGAGATCACATTAAAGAGGAACTGAAATCACCATGTACAATAATTAAACCAAAAGTGTCCATAAATACCGTGCAGTGTGTGACAGCTCATGAGGACAAGAAGTAAAATGATAACTTTATGCCTACGATCAGACCATAAGATTTGTAATTTGCTCACACAATGTCTTTGGTGATCAGTTATAAAAAATCAGTTCATTTAAAGAGGCAAAAAGTTATGTTAACAAATGAATTCAGTTGAGATGTTCTCACTGGACAGACAGCACTGTAAAGTTTAAGTCATTGTTGGAATCTGGAGGATTAGCTTGCAGCAGGGAGCCTGGCAGCAATATAACTGGCCTCTTACCCAAATGGAAGGACAAACTGGCCAAGGTTTCGCTGTAGCCCAATACGATGTGGACTCACTGGGAGACCTGTGAGACCCTGAGCGCCAGTGGTGCTCTTTGCTCTCTTTAAGGACACCATGGAATTTTCACAGCACAAAGACAATGCTCAAAGCTCCAAGAATAGGGAGTCAACTGTCTTGAGAGCCAAGGCAGGACTGAAGTCAGTTTAGATAGCCATGTCCAGACTAAAAATGGACAACTGTACATAATATGTGGATGAAATCTCAGGAAGAGATGTGGACATTTCAACCATTATCAAATCTTCTTCTTATACTTGTTCATGAAAAACAGATATGCCAGACATTTTGACATCAAGTACTGAGGACTTTGACAAATGTCATGACAACACATTTCATGAGGCTCTCTGTCTCATCTCATTTTATGTGAAAACAGTAAAATTACACTTTATATTTAACCAACAGCTGCCACAAATTTTTAGAAAATCATTTAAATCTTTTGAAACAGTAGTATGAAAAAAATCTGACCTTTTTTTATTAGCCACAGCAATACATACAGGCAGAGACAGCACACCGAGACGTTGGACCTCTGTCGGCATACAGTGAGGGGCTGAGAGTCAAATGGTTACAGCTATGTCTAATAAAATCCAGACAGGTGTCCAGACATTCCAAAACTGTTTTGAATTATTGTGTAGATCAATAATTTTTCAAGTGGAAGGAAGTTAAACACTCCAGATAAGCACATATTTACAGAGGGAACTTCAGCTGTAGACCAGAGCTTTAAAGTATATTTCTTTGCCAAGTATTTCAGAGTGAGCAGCCTAGATTCCATGATTTCATCAAAAAGAGAGTTTGGGTTGTAGTTTAATAGCAAAATAGAAGGTGACAAACTGAAGGTCATCTGAATGGTTAAAAGGACTTCTTTCTAATAACGCTGTATCTTGTATCATAGTCTCAGCAAAGATGTATCAAAGTTCCAGGAGCCACTTTGAACTTAAAACACATCTGTGATGATCCTGGGAACATCCTATGGCGATGCACTAGGGAAGGTAGATTGTGTTGATGAATCTGAAGTTTTGCTACTGGTTACCTAGTGAGGTTTAGGCTAAAACTTTTGTACATATTCCTGACTGTTCATGATCACCGAAAGACATGTCAAGGTCACTTTTCCATGTCTCCCTCAAAGCACTGTAGGAGTTAACGTTTAATAAACTAGAATAAAGTATAGAAATCAAGCATCTGGAGTTGTTCACTGTCAAAAAGTTTGTTCTCTATTTTAGGTCAGTTCTGACTGACGTTTGTTTTCTATATTTGTTCGCTGTAATAAAATAACACTGTTTGATATATTTAAAGAAGTCTGTACTGCTTAGGTCAAATTTCATTCTTAGATGGTCAAAGTTAACAGTTTCTTGGTCTAAAAATGGATGCGATATGTTCGCCAAATCTTTAGCAAGCCATTTCCAGAGACCGTTTTGACTAATATTTGTGCGGAGGTCTGGGTTAACAGCAACAGGAGACCAGAGAGACGGACTATATTGAATCTTATTTCTTAATGTTTCTGGTAACGTCCTCTGAGACTAGGAGAGTGTTAATATGACAAAGCTCCAAGGTAAGCTGGGAATCTTGTGAAATTTTTGAATGAAAGGCAGTCACCTTAGCAGTCTTGGCTAACACAAAGGTTACTCCACACCAATTCATAAAGAATCCAGTCCTTGATGGAACCAGTTAGACATATGTTTCATCTGTGCTGCTCACCAATAGAGTCGCATATGTGGTATCAAAGCCCTACCCTTTTCTTTAGTTTGTTTGAGCTTGGAGAGCCAGATCCTGGACCACTTATCGTTCCACATAATCTTTAAACTAAGTTATCTAGTTTCTTTTAAAACATCCTTTGAAAAGTAGCAGGGAATATTTTCAAATAGGTATGGCAATGGGGTAAAATATTCATTCTTCTAGCATTAATTCTACCAAATAATGAGATAGGAAGAGAGGTCCAAGCAGCCAAGTCATCTTTAAAGTTTTTAATAAGCATTTGGTCTTCACGAAAATGAAAAGTAGAGGGGGAAGGGGGCAGCTTTGTCTGTGGCCCAATCCCATGGAAAAACCAAGCAGTAGAAGACCTTTAGTGCTAACCCGTGCTAAAGGGTTTGAGTATAACAGCTTGATCAGGTTGATGAAATTCCTGCTCAAGTTAAATCATTCTAGAACTGAAAACAAGAACCCCCATTTTGCCTTTTCTGTATCCATCGAAATGATCAGCGTTGGTTCTTGGGTTCCAGTGGTGAAGTTCATGATATTTGACGAAGCCGGTTTGGTCTGACTTAATAATTTTTGCGACTTTGTTTCCACCCTGTAGTGTTTTAGTCACAGTTATCATGTCAACATTTAGCAAGCTGACAGGATGTAGGAGGAGCAATCTAAAGGACTTTCTTTAAAATGAAGCCAATTGAAGCAGTGTTCCAGGAGTTGGGGATGTTTCTCGCTTTCAGCATGTTGTTAATTGTTAAATCTGCCCTTTTTAATAGCTATGTCTTGTGATTCCTGAAGACATTCAGGCCAAGGATTTATTTAAAGTCTGGCATGTGTCTATATCTAGAGAAGTGTAATCCTAGCTCACGGTTTCTCCCTGAGCTTTTGGACAAAGTGCAATGTTTTCATGGGAGCCAGGCATTGATCTGCCGCACTTTGTATCCATGCTGAGAGACAGAGGTCGGTGGTATTTCCCCAGATAACCCTGTTGATTGGCTATCTATTAGTGTACAGTCCTCACCACATGAAGCGTGGTCAGGCTGAGGAGTCAATGACACTGAAAGTCATGAGCTACCGAGAGTGAGTGATCATCTTGCTGACACGTTGCCATGGTTATGACATGGAGGCTGATAAAAGACAACAGATTCCCAGCTGAAGCTGTAAATATTGGACTGCTTAAGTGGGGGCATGGGTTGGTGAGGAAGAAACAGCACCCGAGTGAAAGTACTGTTGTTATGAGGGATAAAGTGCAAACATATTGTTCCTAAGAAGGTTTTACACACACTGTTTTCCATGACATGTTAAAAGCCATCTGGGAAAGGCCAGGGTAATGGTTGCTGTCCTGTAAATTTAAAGATGAGTTGCAGGACAACGGTTTGTCGCTCAGGGTTCCATCTCAAACTGAGGCACAAATCCCTTTTTCCAGTGCCTATATCCCCCTTGACATCAGCCAACATCACACACCACCTAGTGATAGCAGTGCTGTCCCATGTATGAAAGACAACCCTTGGCCAAGCGATCCTAGAGACAAGGGTAAAAGGCTGCACCCAAATATGCGAGTCCAGACAAAATAAAACAATATATTTACACACATGTGACCACACACATCACATATGCACACTGACAGCAATGATGTTACTTTTGTTTGTATTTGGTTTAGCATGTCCATCATATGAAAGATATGGACTGACAATTTGCTGTTGACTGAGACAAAACAACAAACAGCTCACTTCTACTGTATTGTCAGGCACTTAGTTTAAGAACAGAAAACGTAATCAGACACAAAATCATGTCTATAACAATGAAAAGATCGTACAAATCCTTGGATGATGTCATGCCGCCTCAGTTTATTCCAACACATCTTCAAAGGCTGAGTTACAGCTCAGGTTACAAGTGGTAGTTTCACAGCATTTGCATGTCAGCATTGGTTCCTGATATTCTTAGGCAAAAGTAAGAATGAGAAGAACAAGACTTTGCATATAAATCTGGAAAACAAATAGGTCGCAGCTGAATGAGTTTGGGTTGAATCCATGAAGACAAGGTGTTGAGGACAAGTGTACAGTAGACATGCATTTTTAGGGGATTTGGCTTTGGTACTTTTGGTACTAATAGGGTAAATTATCTGTCTTGAAAGGAAGAAAGTGACTTATTCTTAACAGGAATATTTCTGGCCATGTTTATAGCTCATCTAGACTTCCTTCCATCTGTGTTGGATGGCAGAATGCAAACATGAAGGTCTAACAAGGTTGCCCGGTTGGTCATTCTCCCAGTCTGACAAACATCTGACAAGACTTTGGTGAGACTATTGACTTGCAGGCTGCCAGTCCACCATATTACATGACTAACATCACTCCAGTGTTCACAGTTGCAATGCAGATGTTTTACTTTTTGTTTAAAAAACTATTGATTGTGCTGTTGATCACGTTTACTTTGTCACTGATGTGGCTGGTGCCTTGTGTGTGTGTGTCCTGCATAATTTATTATTAATTTTTAAATTAATAGGACTCCCTGTGCTCCCGTAACAGGCTGAATTTTTGGCAGCATGGACTTAGCAAGGTGCAGGAAACATTTCTTAGAGATTTCGGTTCATGTTGACATGGTTGCATCACATACTTGTTGCAGATTTCTCAGCTGCACATCCATACCGCCAATCTGCCAGTCTACCACATCCCAAAGGTGCTCTATTGGATTCAGATCTTGTGTCTGGGGAGATCACTGAAGTTCGCTGAACTCATTGTCCTGTTCCGACAACCAGTTTGAGATGATTTGTGCTGTGTGACACGGCACTTTATCTTGCTGGAAGTAGCCATTAGAAAGTGGGTAAATTGTGGCCATAAAAGGATGCACATGGTCAGCAGAATGTGTGCCAAGAAAACATTTCCCACAACATTACACCACCACCACCTACCTAACAAAGCAGGTTGGGTCCATGGCTTCATGCAGCAGAAATTGAGATTCATGAGACCAGGTGATGTTTTTTCCAAACTTCAGTTGTCCAGTTTTGGAGAGCCAGTGTAGCCACTGTTGCCTCAGCTTCATGTTCTTGGCTGACAGGAATGGAAACCGATGTGATCTTCCCCTGCTGTAGCCCATCCGACCCAAGGTTTGATGTTTTGTGTATTCAGAGATGCTTTTCTACCCAACACTGTTGTAAAGAGTGTTTCTTTGAGTTACTGAAACCTTCCTGTCAGCTCGAACCAGTCTGGCCATTCTCCTCTGGCCTTTCTCATCAACAAGATGTTTCTGCCCACAGAGCTGCCGCTCACCGGATGTCTTGTTTTTCGCACTATTCTGTATGAACCCTGTAGACTGTTACGTGTGAAAATTTCAGGAGAGCAGCAAAATTTCTGAAATACTCAAACCACCCCATCTGGCACCAACAACCATCCCACGGTCAAAGCCACCTAGATCACATTTCCCCCCATTCTGAAGTTTAATGTGAGCATTCGCTGAAACTCATGACTTTGTGTTTTCATTGTGCTGCTGCCATATGGTTGGCTGATTGGATAGTTGCGTGAACAAGCAGGTGTACAGGTGTTCCTAATACAGTGGCCAGTGAGTGTATGTATACACACATGCACACATAGTCTTTCTGTCTCAGCCTGTTTTTCTCTGTGAGTGCTTTTGTTCCACAGACTTTGAAGTTTTAAGGGTACGGAGCAAAATACACACACACACACACACACACACACACACACACACACACACACACACACACACACACACACACACAAAAGTTAACATTGCCTAGCTTACATATGATTCTTACACATATTTTTCAGTCAGTATTTTATTGTGAACTCATATGCACTAATTTCTCAGGGAAATATTTACAACTATAAAACAAATACTTTTATATCTTCGATCATATCGGCCAAATCTTGTTACGACATACATCTAGAACTTTTGTGACGTCATACAAAAACCAGAAGTTTTTCATCGCTGCCGTTAGACGACACATAGGTTTAAAAGGTGTCAAAGCTTATTTTGCTTTATCGTGTAAATTTTGGCATAAGTGTGCATAGATGTAACGTCTTGCCTGGAAATTTTGTTTATTCGTACACTGGCATTCGGGACACATTCAAACGTCTGAAAGGAGATCTGGCACCTGCTTGAAGAATTTGTGTTTCGTAGCTGTGCCATTTTCAAGCCACAGTTCTCACCCACAGCCATGTTTTCTTGCTTTTCTTGAAATCTGAGTTTTGTAGCAATGTGCAGAAACACAACGTTCAGATCATTTGATTATAAACATGCAGTAAATTCCAGTACAAAGTTGCCACACGCTGTAGGAATACAGGCCTCATATCGACTATTTCTAAATTCCAAAAATGAATTTAAAAAAAAGTTTTATTGAGTAGTGCACTACTGGGATCATTTGCATAAAGCTGTGAAGTTCCCATTACTAAAATGTTTTGATGCACAGTTATGAGGATTTTAGAACTTCTATGGATAAATGCAGGAAGGGGAGATGGCAGTTTTATAAACTGTCTGACAAGAGGCAACAGGATGGCAATAATGTACATGAGCCCAAGACTGACTGTATGGAGGGTTTAATATCCGGACGGCTCAGATACGCTCTGGTTTCGAACAGGCTGTAGGTACCTGTAGGTACCTACCTGTAGGCTGTAGGTAAGAAGATGAACCGGACCTGCTCGCATGCTTTCCATACGGAAGAAGATGAACTTAGCAATTCCTCAGGAAGTTTAACACAAGGACAACGTTTAAGCGGTAAAGGGCAAAACGCAGAGCGGTGCAAATGTCAAAATAAAGTAGGAGGGGGGCCACAAAAAATGGAAAGTTCCTTGTCTCAAAATGCTTCGGTGCAGAGGTACACATTAGGGTAAATGACAGGGTCTGTATTTGCCATTGCCGAAAAATAGCGTGTGAAAAAGGCCCATTTTTGAAGTCGCGCCTTTTTTTTTCAGTATTGCTTTAACAAAGGAGACTTTATTCTTGAAAGATGATGCATAAAAATTCCTTACTTAACAGGGAATGTCTTTGATGCTCTCAGCGCTCGCTGGTGGAATATGAGGAACATAAAGAATCAATAGGTTTCACTCGGTGCTTTTTCGAACAATAGACCATAAATCAACTTTGACATGTGCTTTCCCTTTGCGGTCAGTCGGTCGACATCACCTGACTTGCTATTGATAGTTTTTTAAATAGTATCCCAATAGAGGCTGAATAGCATTTCAGACTACTGACCTTCTGAAATGATTCGGATTACTGCGGGATCATGGGCTATTCATAGACCGCCTGCTTTTCTAAGGATCACTTTGGTTGAAGCTGCATTCCTCTTAATCCAGTCGGCATGTCTTTATGATGATCGATTATCACTGCGACTATAACCAGGACCAGCTCCATCTTTATTGGAGAAAGATCTGCAGACTCAGCAAATCAGAGAGTTTTATTTAAGTTTGGATATTCTATGGCAGCATCTGCATGGACTCATCCATTCATCCATCCATTATAACCGCTTGGTCCTGGTTAGGGTCGCGGTGGTTTGGAGACAACGATGGATCCGTTGGGTGGAAGGCAATGGAACTACACCCTGGAACCCCAGTTCATCACAGGGTAACCACACATCCATGCACTTTGAATGACCATTTAGCCCAAGTGCTGTGCCACCCTGTGCCTGGATTTATTAGCCCCTTAGCTGTTCTGGCATGGGTTTGAATCCAGCTCGGTCTGTGTGGAGTTTGCATGCTCACTCTGTGTCTGCAAGAGTTGAACCCTGGGTGTGCTGGTCTCCTCCCACAGTCCAAAAACATATGTTCCAGGTTAACAATAAACTGGACATAGCGTGTGTGTCTGTGTTGCCATCCTGCTTTGGACCAGCAACCCATCTGATGATTCCAGGATAAGCTCTGGGTCACGTCAGGGTCACAATAGTTAGTCTCCTCTACATCTTTTGAAAAGAAAACCAGTGTGAGATCTTCTAATATACGCCAATTGGTACTAAATTAGTTATTTTTCTGGGTGAGCGCAAAGCACTCCCCCAATTTTGACGATTTTGGAGATGGTTAGAGTGCTTTCCAGAGTTGTGGAGAAGCCGTGGTGCAGTGAAGACCTACATTATTGGGTAAATATCTAAAGGAGACCTGAAATTGCAAATGGTCTAGGAACTGACAAGCAAAATTGGTTCACAATGTTCACACTTTGGACAAATTCCAGTAGTGCAGGCAGCGATAAACTGAAGTGCGAGTTATTTCGCCTGGCATGCTCATCCTCCTTGCTCCGGCAGTAACCACCGTTTCCTCCTTGTCAACCACATGTGAATCTTCAATAGGCTGAAGCCAGGAGGCACAGAGCATTGGCTCACATAGTTCACCTCATGTACCTCCAACCAGACTTTCCAGCCTATGGAGTGACACTGTGTCATACATGTTGTCCGCTCCTCCTTATTTATTCATTTTTTTTACTGACCACTTTCAGGACGGCAGTGACCCCAGATAAATTCAAAGCAACATGATGTATGAAACTCAGTACAGCTTGGGCAGCACACACTGTTCTGGATACCCCCCCCCCCATCGGTCCAGTGAGAAAATCACCTGCAGAGTGCAGGTAAGGATCAGCGGTTCGAAACTGATTTTTTTTTTTTTTTTTGGCTTCAGGTGCTGGTGACCTCATGGCACAATCTGCGGCCATTTTCTGCAGACACCCACGAAGATCCCACGACAGCGGTGACTTCGTGCAGACAGGTGTTCACAATTTTGCTGACCTGCTCATCACGACAACCCCTACTGGTGAACCACAGAACTGTCCCCAGGTGCTGTGGGTTTAAAAAATAGCTTAAATAATAATCTGCTTCGGTTGTCATACAGCTGCGTTCATGATACAGATTTTTTTTTTTGAGATGGCATATCAGGCCTGAACAATTTTGCCTCAATGTTGAAACTGTGAGTATGGTGTAATCATAGAAAAGTGGGGTTAGTATCTCTTTGCGGGATGACTAGGGCCGTCGCGCTGGTTTTAACTACCGCAAGCCTTCAAACAGCTAAAAATGAAGGTTTATTTAAGCGAACCGAGAGCAGCGTCAAGCTGGTGTCACCAACCTGGTTGCATACAAGCCGGGAGGAAGGTTATAACAAATAGCAGTTGTCAAACTTGTCACATACTACCGCTTATTTGCTCTAACTAGAGCAATTTTGGGGATTTTACAGTTTAAAAAATACAATTGACTTTTTTTTCTTTGCCAAAAGCCAAATTATGCATGTCCCACTTTAAAATGAAAATCTGAAGCCAGTTTCATGAATATGGAAAGGAAACAGATGACAGGTTCTTTGCATGACCGTAGCTAGTCAAATTAAAATACATTTTTTAATGCGATAGTTCCATGTTACGCCAAAACCTCAGGACGGGGTATGAATGACAACCATGTGTTTGTTGGGCGCCGCTCTCAAATCAGTACATCGCACAGAAAATGGATGTTAAACAGTAGATTTTACAGCTAAATAAAACTCATAATGGTAACTCCCACCCAGCATGCTAGTAATTACAAATATACAGGATAAACTGACAGATATCCTGCAGCCTGGGGTGTAGCATAGAGCCCTGCCATACCCATCTAACACCCTACCTATCTACCCCCCTCCACCCCTGATAGACCACCTTGTAAGCTCTTCACCGGGGTCATCAGGTAGGCACCATCCTTCATCGGCGTTTCGCTGACTTAGGCCCACGACACCTCCGGATGGCTCGGCAGTGCGGCCTGGCATCCCAGACCCACCCCCCTCCAAGCTTACTAGGTGAAAGGTCCCCACCTAACTATACTAGTTAAATGGCAAGGTTTCCCGGCAGGCTCTTTGAAAACCAAGAGAACATTCACGATGTGCCTACAGTTTCTTTCGTTGTTCCAGCGGCAGATAAAATATGCTTAGTATACAGCAATTGGTGGTACTAAACCGAGACTGAGTAAACCTTAGCAGCTGGAGATGTCTTGGGACTTTCTGAGACACGTCCTGCTGCTGCGCTTCGCAGTCCAAATGCGTAGATAATAGCGTATGTCCGAGTGAAGGGGTATTTGATTTTGTCGTATTTTTGGATGTTCTGCTTACCAACAGAGACGACTGACTGATCAAAATGTGAGAACGCTGTCTTTGGCCTCAACTTGTTTCCCCATAGTTGTCACTAACATTTGGTTTCCTGTCTGAGGCTTACGTGCCTCTTTTTTCAAATTGACGTCTGAGAAAAGGAGAAAGAAAAAAAAAAGAAACACCGGTTGCTGGGAGGACCCCGTAACGTTTTCCTTGTACGGCCTGCGAACGGTTTGTTTTGGGCACATAGCTAGAAATTAAGAGCGACCCAAAGGGAAAAATCGATGCCAGTTGTCACTGTCTGGATCAGACACAGAAAAGGGTTAGAGCAAATGCTCTGGAGAAACAGTTTATCCACAACTTAAAGCTTACAGATAATCAAACAATAAGGATCCCATCGAAAGAGCTGCTACGCAGGATGCGTTTTTCAAGCGGACCTTCCAAGCGTCATTGCAAGAATCGAGTGCAGAATAAATTGCAGAAAATGTCCGTATTTCCACAAAAACACGTACGAAGCGTAACGGAATCGAAGGAGCTACAAATGTAATCGTTTAACGTTATTACGTTAGCTTTCTAGAAGATGCATTTAAATCAGCTTGCATTAATGTTTTAAATACAGCAGTCTTGAGATGGGCTTCCAGTACGTTTCAGTAGTGGCTTTCATTTGACATCATCGAGAAGGTGTGACATTAATCGTTTCGTTATCGTGTGGACTTTTGCTTTTCTCTGAAAAGAACCAGCGACACACACACACACACACACACACACACACACACACACACACACACACACACACACACACAAAAAACACATTTTCTTTGGTTTTCTGTGGGAGTCACAACAGCAGGTAGCAGTTCTTCAACACATGTCATGATTCTCTTTAAAAAGGAGCCTGAGAAGCTGGTTTCTCAACACTCAATAGAAAAGACCTCACTTCTGTATATGTCTTTCTGGCTCATTGCATTGAGCACAGGGACTCATCTGTGGAGCAGGGGGGTGTAATGTTTCATGTTTGATGACCACCCCTACAGTAGCTGTATTCCTAGCGGCTTGTGAAAGCCTGACTCAAGGGCAATCAGGTCAGTAGCCAGGAAGCTGTTTAGGTAGCAGATGCAGCACAACACAGATGGTGTGGCTGCTGCCTTGCAGAAAACCACAGTACAGTTCTGGGTGCAGCACAGATTGTTATCAGGGGAAATCCAGGCATGGTCCGGGGCAATAGGTGCTTGGATGCTTTCAGACAATGGCCACAGAGATGGTAAGTTAGTGCTCTCCACCACCCACGTGTGTGAAGACACAGATGCGTAACCAGAAATCCCAGAAGCACAAGACGAGAAAGGCTGGGAATTGGTGTTTCTTCTCAGCGGTGCTTATGTCGCATTTGACGTTTGCAAATGTATTATTGGGTCCCCGCATTGTCTTATGAACATTCTGAGAAAGATCTAATGTGCTTAAGGTGCACAGATTCCAAACTGACTACTTTTATTGGTGCAGTTGAAGGCCAGTCCTCAGCCAAATGCAGGATTTAAAGCAGACTGTTTGTAGAAAATGTATAATCATTCTCGGAGTCCCTGGACCAGTGATAGTAACCCATATCTTCTCTTCAGACATGGTTTTCCCTTATCAGATTTTGATCTTCTCTGTGGAAGCTGCTGGTCTTTTGTAATCTACATCTTAAACCTTAAAAATGGACCTCTGCAGCATCTGTAGGCAACTTCATGCCAATAACTTTTGCTGATCGTTGTCACTCCATTGACTTAGGACGTGACTCATAGTAGGATCGTTTGATGTGGATCTTCTCAAACCTCCCGGGTCGTTCTTATGAGCAATGTTCTGCACTAAGGCTTTACGTAAGGCTTCAGTTTTGGCTTGTTGCAGATATCACTGGGCTGCAGGCAGAATTACAAAGTGTGTAATCTACATCTAAAAAAAGTTTGCTTATAAATCAAATCCCAATGATCTGTGCTCAGAATCGCTTAAAGATGAACTTGGACATAATGGTGAATTTAGCAGCAGTTTCAGTGGGGAAAGGTGCTATGAGGAGCCACCTCACAGTGAGATTATATGAAGTGCAGAAAGACGGATGAAAGAACGAAACTGTGACCATTACTGAGGTTTCATGAGTGTGATTAGTTAATACTGAGACACACCAAACCAAGCCCAGTACACTTATGACTCAGAGACCTTGCACATGGAGAAAGCATAAAGTGCCCATGGGTTTTGCCCTTACTAAGTACTCCACGCTGAGTCATCTTTGAAGTTCAGCTTTTGGCAGGAAAATGTCACACAAAACAGAGCTGATCTCAGTCAATATCTACCACAACCCCTCCCATAGCAAGTGATATAGCTACAGTAATGAACAAAATCTCCCAAGTCACAAAGTCTTTCATTTTTTTTCTTTCTTATCCACGATAAAAAATATCTTTTTTACACGTCGTGCGCACTTTAAACCTCCGTTTAAAGTTCAGCAGCTGTTAGGAGCGCTTATCTGAGGGGGTTTAGCAAACAAAGCCACAAGCATGTTTATCACAGTCACAGGAAGTAGGCGTTCTTGAAAGAAAAGAACCTTTGCTAACCACTTCCTGTTGAAGTAGGAAACATTAGATAGTGCAATATAATGTACTGTAAACAAGAGAATGAAACTGGTCTTCTGGTCCGAGATGATGTCTGCTTGAGCAATCCGTGGGGGAAGGAAGCAGCATTTCATTCCTGTTGCGTTTCATAAAGCAGATGAAAAAAAGCCCGGGAATGTTCATTATTTCAGTCTTTTCAGGTTTATACATTTTAGAAGATATGTGGTTCATGGGAGGGGGGGCTGAGCTGTGTGTTTTAAGGTGTATGACCTTCTACAAGACAGTAGAAAATGAAAAAGTATCTGGATTCAGATCCACTTTGAAGCCAGTTGTTGAGTTTGCCCTGAAGCACTGGACTGTAGACCTAAAGGAACAATAGACCTTGAAATACAGATGGTCATAATGAGTTATTATTATTATTATTATTATTATTATGTGATTATGTGGAGGGGAGGATCTTCCAGAGGTCTCAGACCATCATAAACAGCCATCCACCTCCATAATGCCACACAAGGATCCATCAAAAATTAGAATTACTGTTATTTATTGCTCGTATATTTAGCCGTTTAAAAAAACTTAACATTATTGCTATTTGTATTATGTCTTATGTGTCCTATGTGTTCTGCTGCTTTGCAGCATGTTTTCTTGCTGGGACCAGTAAAGTCCAATCCTCCTTCTTCTCCTTCTCCTTCTTCTCCTTCTTCTTCTTCCATATTCCTTAACTGCTTGTCCTGGTCAGCATCACAGTAGGCTACAGACTGTCCCAGAATCACTGGCTAAGGATGTTAAGCACCTGAATGGGACAGCAGTCCACTACATGACAGTCACACTATGTACAATTTATAGCGGCCAAATAATTTGAAACACATCTTCATATATGCGGCCATTTTTTCCAAGATGACTTACATTTTCTGTGTTACAGTACAAGAATAAATCTCTATAAAGTAGCTTATACAGAAATAAAACATCCTACTTGCACTATTGCCGTCCCAAAGATGGAGCTTCAAGTGGTGGGTTGTCAGTTTGCAGCTGAAGATCAGTGATAATTCAGGAGCAGTTCTGACATGTCCATGAATCTCATTCCACCACATGAAACCCAGGGGTTAAAAAGAAGGACAAAGAAGAATTGTAGAGTGAGGAGATCACACGAAGGCAAAAACTAAAGGAGCAAACAGTTCAAAACAAGTGAGGCAGGCAGGGAGGTTGCAGTAGTTCAACCTGGAATAGATTTTCACCTAAACAGAAAAACCTGATCTTCACCCCATATTGTAAAATAAGTAGCAGCATTTTTTTCAAGACTAATGAATGAATTTTTAATTCTTGCCTTTTTTTAATGAGAACATTTTAATACCTGAGATTATGCGGTGGATGGTATGCTTCTGCTGCTTTAATACTAAGGATGGAAACAACACAAGTTACGAAACGGTTCCGAGCGCGATTGTTAGTGCAATAATACGGTGCAGTGCCGATGTTAATGGAGGAAGGTTTTAACAAATAATCTCAGGTCAGCTGTGTTGCCCAGTCTCGTCCAAGGTCAGGAAGCGTAGTGGCGGAAAGGCGAAGAGTAACAACACATTTGATCACTTGATTCAGTTTCACTGTCCTACGCAGTGTTGTCCTTAGTAGTAAAACCTTTGTCAGCTGTTACTACTGGCACTATTTTCTACGTGTAGAAGCCCAGGAGGGGGGCAGCTGCTGGCACACGGACCCCCAAAGGTTTATTTTTCCTCCTCGCCTCCTAGTCGGGAGTTTTTTGTTTTCCTCTCCTCAGTTGCTAGAAGGTTTACTGCTTTACACTGACACCCTGTATAGTTGTTCTCATAAACATTTGCTACACTTACGGCACTAAAGTGTGTGCCACCGTGTGTGTCATGCATAAGTTCCTGTTAATATTTACTTTTTCATTTGCTCACGATTAACAGCTACTGGCTCACAACACCACACCGACAGCAACACACTTGCCGGCTATAGTGATGCGCGGGCGGTAATAAATTATATATCACAGTTGTGTACGAGTTTACTTCTCAAATCAGGTAGTCTGAATGAAACACTTTGCACACATGGATGCTGCGAAAGCATATAACTCTTTATTCCCAACTTCCACTCCATATTAGTCACACAGCACACATATTATGTATTCTAACACACATCCCTGCATACTGTACAACATCCCCCCTTTTCCTGGACTTGAACTACTAATAGACATCTATAGACTGACCTTAGTCAGTTACTAAGTTTAATGACACACATCTTGGGTTCTTCTTGCATTTATTGGCATAGCAGGCCTAACATCCTACTAAAGAAAATTGTCTTTGTCTTTTTGTTAACATATATATGCTGCACATACGCTTTCCACATTTATCCCTTTGTGGGTGAAATAATGGCATAGTTATTCGGCTGCTGTTGTGGCTTTTGAGGTGTAGTTGGTTTACTGTAGACTACAGGGCTTGACTCGGGGTCTTCAAAAGTCTGTTGTCCTGGTCTCAACAGGATGGATGGTCAGTGTCATTTGTGGTCTTATTTGTGTGCTGGTCAGTTGATTCCCTGGTGAAATATTTCTTCATATGGATTGTGTTGCAGCTGTATTGATCTCCTGTTAGAGAGTCTACCACAACTTCGTTTCCCATCCTATCTACAGCTTTGTGTGGAGTCACATTAAATGGTGTGGTGAGGTTGCCCACCTTTTCTTTCCTCACAAGGACTCCAATAGCAATGTCTGCGGGCTGTGCTCCTTGGTGATCATCAGTATACAATTCGGACTGAAGTTTTGGCTCTACGTCACATGACCGTGCACTTCCAAGTCAGGCTACAACGATCCGAGCAGAGCTTTTCCCAGGAATTGTTCACTCAATAGCTTTGTAAACAGTTACATACTTCCTCAGTTCTTTCCAGTCCAGACTTTCTGACTGCAGTAGATGAATGTTTCATAACTGATGCATTTTGTTGTTCAGCTTCTCCATGTGCCTGTGCCCACTTGGGTGTAGTTTTCAAATGTTTTATTCCATGCTCTGCATGGCTCAAATGATCTTTGACGCTGTTGACTTTGTTTTCTGTTTGACATGTTTTTGAAAAATGATCTCTTCCTTTGCACTTGTGACACACCTCACGATGTCCTGGACATCTTTCCAAAATGATCTGTTTTTCTGCATCTTTAGTGCCGTTTATTTCCTGTTTGCCTTCAGGTTGCCTCTCCCACTTGTGCTCAACACAGTTAACAGTCTGTATTGTGGTCTGTGGAACGTCAGTAGCAGACAGTACTGTCATTTCTTGCTCAACTGTCAGTGAAGCCACCTCCAGCACACATCTGAGTGAGTTCATGACTTTCTTCTAGACTTCTGCGGTGCACATAGTCAGATAAACATTTACTCATAATGGTGTCTCTTATCTGATTTTAACTTTTGCCCCCAAAAGAACAATCTTTTCAGAGTTTAATGAAGTTCCAAATTTCAAATCCGTGGCTTGGAAAACAAAGGTGTGCATGAAGAATAAACAAATTAACAAATTAAGCTTTATAGACAAAGGTGACCTCAAACCAAACGTTCTGAAGTAATGTCATCACCTGCTGTTTCACAAATGTATTCATTTGAAGTATGAAATCATTTAACAACTAAGCCCATTTCCAGCTACTGCAAAAATCACATTTGTTGTCAGTCAGCTGTCAGAAGTTTCAGAGAAGACCCTTCTGTCAGACTGTGGTCACTATTCTGTGATTTTTTAAATAAGAATTAGTCTTCCCAAGGAAATAAGCATATTTCAGCCCCCACATGATGGACCATTTCAGCAGGCCATGAACCCTTTGGTAAACAACAGAAAAAAGGGACAAAAAAATGCCAAATGCAGTTTCCTTTACTGCGCCAATGGTGCAGATATTCAAGTGACTATTAGCAATATTTACTGTATTTACAAAAATGCCAAAACACAAAGGTACGTTGCTGGGGGAAAAAATAGCTAAGACAAAACGAAGACCACAGGAAAACCAAACAATGGTTTCTCACGTTAGTTATAGCTATTCTTGCTACTGAGAAACAAAACAGAAGGGTCTTAAGCTTCTATGATACCCTAACTAATCTCCATCTAACACAAAGTACAGGGGATGGTAGTCGCATCTTCCCTAATGTACCTATAGACAAGCGTGTGTTTGGTCACGTGACATATTTACCACCAGGACAACATCTCAAATAGAATAAACAGTTAATCATAATGGTAAACCACAGTATAATGGTCAAGCGAACAAACGTTAGTCACAATAAACAAACAAACAAACGTGAACATTAATGCCACTGAGTGACACCAAGCCAAGCGCTGTGAGACAGAAGTCCGGGTGACTGGGTTGAACGGCAGGTTTTTTAAACGGACTAAATGACGGTAGGACTGGTGCAGGCTGACAGGGACTGGAACCGATGCCAAACAGCGGACCTGTGCAAGGAGCACAAGACCCAAGAACGCAGACGAGAAAAACAAACCACACCAAAGTCTATGGAGGGACGTAACGGAAGATTCTGGTGATCCTTGCAGAGATTCCTTTCTGCATATTTACTATTTCTCACCTAGAGCATTTATAACCCCTGAAGCCAGCATGAAAATGCATACACCACCTTTTTCAGTTGAATCACCCTTGTACAAATATCATTTTTTGATCTTTTAAAACCTATAAATGCTAAGGAAACAGTACAGATTTCAGGTGTGTAAAATTCTGGTGTATTTCCAAAAACCTGATGTTTGTCATACATTTGGCTACCAATAGATAGTACCCAACCCCATACAATCGCCCAGTATACCCAGTCCTCAGATTTTCTAAGACTTTAGTACCTCAGTGATAAGACTAACATTTTTATTGCACTGTGGAAATATATTCCTTTAAGTTATATCCTTCATTAGTTCTGAAAACAGAGACCATCACTCATACCAACTGTCTCTGTGTGGCTTCACTTACAGCCCCACATCAGACATCTTACCTGATTTACTAGGCACTGTTTGGACTGTGAAGTCCACACCTAAGAAAAACTGCACCTCCTTTAAGACATCTTGGTATACAAAGTTAGAGTCCTGAATGTTCTCTTACCAGAAATGCTGCATGAACATTTATTGCCTGAAAAAAATTACGTTTTGTGTTTTTACCCCGTTGGGTGTTTTTTTACGATTGCATTCTGCTCATACACACCGAGGGTCGTGAACGAAGATCAAATTATTTGTTAGACAAAACTCAAAATCACATTACATTCTTTGATTTCAAAGTAATTTGCATTACTGGAAAATTCTGAACACCTCATCTTCTGTTTATCCTAAAGCCCTTGTCAAAGTAGCACAGGGCCGCAACTATATGTAACATCCATAGTCAACAGGAAATTATTCTACATTCTCCTTGTGCAACTAATGGTTCAGATTTTTTGGATATATTCTTCACTTACCTATTTTCTTACAATTTTTGACTGTGACAAAACGTAAAACGCGTTTAGTCACTGAGCTGGTAGACGTCGGAAAAGCACATCACAGAGGAATTGTCAGTATTGTTAAGCGCCATTGAGTCAATTTTGGCTCTTGGCATCAACATATATAGAGATAGCAGCCAGAAAACACGGACGACACAATCAAAGGCTTTGCAGTTGCCAGCAAAACAAATGAAGAGCTCCTTTCGGTCTCCTCCATTTTCGCAAACAAAAAGCAGTGACATCTCTAATTCCTGATCCTTCTTACCATCCAGCTTGTACATTAGGTGACTCCCTTCCCACGCTTAGCCGCAATCTGTGTTTACTGACATCGAGCACAATGTTGCTGGCAGGTACAATTAGAGAAAAAATATAACAATCTGTATATTCAGTTGGTTCAGTTTGCATCTACGGGTTTACCGTTTGTTTCTGGGGTTCATGAGCATTGATCCTGACAGCACGTGTGCAGAACCGTACTGTTATTCCAGACACCAAAACGTGGGCAATAGAGACAGTTGAAATTGATTTTTTTTTTTAAATTATGCACATGTTTGTAGGATGAATTCAGTCAGTTCTTTGGACTGAATGAAGAATTAAGAATCATCTACTGCTGAACACCCTTATACGACAGGTATACAAGGGAGCACGGAATGATAACGCTCAGGTCCACAGTGTGCAGAAGAGGGGGAAGAAGTCAGAAGAATGATAAAAATTTAAAGAATGATAATGAACAGACAATGCAATGTAGAAAAACTATGGTAAAAAATGCAGTATAAGTATAAATTAATAAATAGATATACAGTTTTTGGCTGGACAAAAAGAGATAGATAGATAGATAGACTGACAGCTTCTGGTAGGAAGCTGTTCCTGAGCCTGGTGGTTTTGGCTGTAAACTATGATAGTGTCTCCCAGATGGCAGTGCTGAAAACAGATGGCGGAGAGGGTGGGAGGGGTCTGCAGCGATATTGTGAGCTGTCCTGACACACCACTTGGTGTAGGTGGTCTGGGTGGTGGGTTCCTGGTGATGTGCTGGACAGTCCTCACTACCCACTGCAGAGCTCCTCAGTCAGAGGCAGTGCAGTTCCCATATCAGGCCGAGGTGCACGAGGTCAGGATGCTCCTTATGGTACATATTTAAAAGCTGGTGAGGACAGGATTTTAAAATGTAGCTGTTTTCAATCTCCTCAGGAAGTGGAGATGCTGTTGTGTCTTTTTCACAAAATGGTTTTTGTTGTAGGTCTAGGAGAGGTGATGTACACTACCAGGAACTTGAACCTGTGCATCAGTTTCAGTGCTGAATCACCAATACATAGAGCAGTGTGAGCAGCTCAAGTCCTTCTGATGTCAACAATCATCTCCTTAGTCTTGTAGACACTGAGACAGAGATTGTTATCCTTGCAGCAGGATACTTGCTCCACTTCCTCTCCTCTCTAGAGTAACTCATCATTATTGGAGATGAGGCCCACAACTGTGGTGTCATCAGCACACTTGATGATGTGGTTGTTGTTGTATTTGTTGACACAGTCATGGGTAAGGAAGGTAAACAGTGAGCTGAACACACAGCCTTACAGAGCACCCATGTACAAAATGGTAGTATGGGAGGTGTTGCCATGGATCTTCACAGCTTGTGACCTGTTGGTCAGGAAGTTCATTATCCAGTTGTACAGGGGAATCTTCTGACCCAGTGAGGACCCAGCTGATGAGGGATGATGGTGCTGAATGCTTAGCTGAAGTCAATGAACACCATTCTGACATAAGAATCTTTACCTTCTAGGTGGGTCACAGCCAGGTGTATCACAGTGGAGATGGTGTCCTCAGTGGATCTATTGGGGTGGTAGGTATACTGGTGCAGGTTAAATGTGTAAAGTGGGTTGCAGGCTTTGATGGGGACATGACTAGTCTCTCGAACCACTTCATGATGACCAGGGTGAATGCAACAGGATTTTAGTCATTGAGGCAGGTCACAGATGATGTTCGGGTACAGGGTTGATGAAGACAGATTTGAAGCACCTGGGGATAACATCCTGAGCCAGGGAGGTTAAGATGTCAGTGAAGTTTTGTGCCAGTTCACTAGCGCACTCCTTTTACACACAACTGAGGATATTGTGTGGTCCTGTAGTTTTTCAGATGCTGACTCTTGCCAGAGTCCTCCTCAAATCAGCTAGGGACACAGACCTGGTTGCCACACGGAGCTGCTGCTTTCATAGCTGGGGTGTTGCTGAGTGCCTTGAACTGAGTGTAGAAGTTATTCAGGTCATTCAGCAGAGATGCTTTGCCATCATCTAGACTGTTGTTCTTTCTCTTATAGTCAGTGAGGGTCTGTATGCCCTGCCACATCCTCCTCAGGTTGTGGTCCACAAAGTACTCCTGGATCTTCTGAGCGTAAGCTGCCTTGGCTTTCCTTATGCTATTGGAGAGATTGACTCTGGCTGCAGTAGATCTTCAGCACCACATTGAGCTGAGTTAAGCTAAGGTTTCTGGTTTGGTGGGATAGTGATGGACTTGATGGTCTAAACATTATCCACACACTTGGAGATGCAGCCAATGACATATGATGCATATTCCTTCAAGGCTAGACAGATACCATGAGTAACAGTAGTATTTGAACATGTTCCAGTCTGTGTGACCAAAACAGCCCTGCCACTTCTCTTACCCCCTCTGACCAGGATTTGCTTAGTGCTAGGTTTTGTAGTTAAGAAGAGAACCCATTTATAGTGGGACGTCAGTAGCAGGGAGGTATGATCAGTCTATCCTGGGGGAGGGTGCGGTCTGACTTAGTAAGCCTTGAGGATGTTGGTGAAAATAAGGTCCGGAGTGTTCCCACTTCTGGTAGGACGATGCTGGTGGAACTTAGGCAGGACAGTCTTTAAATTTGCTTGGTTGAAATCACCAGCAACAATAAAAACACTGTCCAGATGCAGACTGACGGCACTGTAAAGTTTACTGAGAGTGAACTTGGTGTTGGCGTTGGGTGGAATGCGCACAGCGCAAACAAACACAACATGAAATTCACTCGGCAAATACTGGAGTTGGCATTTGACTATTAAAAATTCAGCCGCTGGCAAAGAGTGTCGAGAAACCAATGAAGCGTTTGTGCGCCAAAAGGATTTCCCTGTTGCTTTGTTTCTGTCTGCCCTGAACGTAGAAGTCCCTCCAGTTCGAAGATGTTTCGTGAGGATGAGAACACAGCAGTCCTGGATTTTGCGCTGTGCTGAACACCTCAGCCTGAGCAGCTCCGTTTCATTGTCCAGCGAGCGGACACTTGCCAGGAGGAGAGTTGGGATCACTAGTTTGAAGTGTAGGCTCCTCAGTCTCGCGCTAACCCACACTTGCTTGTCACATTTCTGTCCCGTCTTGTGTCATCTCCGGGGGGGTGTTGCCACCAGGGGACAGTTCCGGGAACCAGGACACATGATCCTGAGCTTGTTGTGATGCGAGTGTGGAGTCGTGATGCGAGCAGCGAGCTGGGACAGGAGATTCCTGCTTCTTCATCAAATGGCTGGCGAGCTCTTCCTGCGAGTGGGGCATGTCTGAACTCGGCTCAGTGGGGTGTAAAAAGAAAGAAAGCGAGTAGCCAACAGGAAAAATGAAAAGATAGTGAAGAGAAAAACAAGAAAAGACAACTCGAAAAAAGGACAATGTTTAAAAAATAGCACCAATAGCACCGCACTGAAACCGCAGCACGTTCCTGTACCATGATTTTGGGAACCGATCTGGTGAGATGATAAATTTTTATTTTTACTAAATCAATTATTTTTATTTTAATTCAGACTTAAAAAAAAGTGCCTTTGCAGTTCAAAACAACATCATTTAAGCCTTGCGGATCTAAAAGTGTAAGTGAATTGAGGACCCACGGTACTCAGAATGCCACCCCAATGGAGTCCGTCTCACTTCGACTTCTTGAGTTAGTCTTGGTCTTGAAATAAATTTTTTACTCCAAAAAATGGTACAAGACTACGTTAGTGAAGTCTCTGCAGGGCAGCCTCAAAATTTCTGTTTTTACATTAACATTTCTAATTTTATTCACAGTTCTGTGAGACTGATACCCACAGAGAGATGCCACCCACACAGACACACACATAACCTGTGATTTATGCTAAAAAAGACAGGTTCTGCATTGAGATGTCTGGCTTGCCAGGCCTGTAAATCCAAAGTAGACCATTTTAATCTTGCCCAAGATGTCCTGACTGTGCTTCCAATCTCTTGGAAAATACAGATTCAAGTTAGTTGATATTTATGGAACTGTAAGATGCCCTCTGGAATAAGAACTCTTGTCAGGACCCTGACACCACACTGCTTTCAGGAGAGTAGTTTGGCTTTGCCAGTGGGCTTCATAAACTCTTAATGGTGACAGCATATGAAAAATCAACTTGGTTTTGGACTCTTTACCTAGCGGTGCCTGGGTCAAAACGGTGAACCGGTGGAAAGGTTAAAGTAATAACACAGTAAGTTATCCCCAGACTTCACTATTAACGTGCGTGTACTTAGTATAGTCCAAGTCGAAAGGAAAAAAGCAAATGTTTGCGTTTGTGTATGGGGGGGGGGTTGTGTGGTTGTGCATGGAGAGGCACATTTGAAGAGACCCTTTTGTTTGCATGTTGACAAATCAGCTGGAAACACCCACCGCTATTGTGTGCAGTGCCGTATGAGTGTGTGGGTGTGTGTGTGTGTGTGTATGTGTGTGTGTTTGACTATGCAAAAACATCACTTAGGGCAAGAAGTACCTGCGTGCCAAATTTAAAATCTGTGCATTCAAAAAAAAAAAGCTGTGCATACAAACAAAGAAACAGATGGACGGACGGAGTTTGAGCTTTATGGACAATGAAATATCCTTTGCCATAAAATGGTTCCGTCTTCTTTCCTGTATGCAGCAGGGGGGGGTTATTTAAAGAGCTCATTTTTTGTTTTGAGGCAACATGATGGTGTAGCAGATAGCACAGGTACCTCATAGCTCCTGGGCTGCACAACTGGGTGTGGTCTGTTTAATATGTGTTCGCATGTCCTCCTTGTGTTCACATGGGTGATCCGATTTCCCTTAATGTGTTCCACCTCCTTAAAAACTGTCTACAGGTTGTGAATGTGTGAGCTGCTACCTTGTGATGGATTTGCATCCTGTCCAACGTGTACCTTAGCCTAGGGTGCAGTGTGCTTTCTGGAGCAGGCTTTCTGAGACATAGTTATAGATAATAAATGAATTTCTGCTTTGCATGGAGGGGTGGTATGCATACATAATGATTGTTTATTGGTAGACTGTCCCTGTAAAGTATGGAATAGATTTGGAAATGTTGTATAGCACCTTTTTTCTTATTCTGGCACTAGAATAGATGCTTTCAGCACTGCAGGTGTTGCTGCGACTCATCATCAATGAAAAGAAGACCTAAGATACAAAACCACACTGACCCATCACCAAAAGAAAATATTTGGCATGTAGGGGACACCAGTCCTCTCTCTATGCTCTCCTCATATCTTTTCTCTCACTTCTTCTGCTTTAAATGTCAGTTTCCCCCAGCTCCAGAGTATGGCTGGCTCTAACGCTGCACAGTATACTTTATACTTATACGTATTTATATTTTGTAGATATATAGCTGTTGAATAGCATAACAATTAACATCAGCATGTGGGAAACTGGGGTTCAGTTCCCAGTCCAGGAATATCACCACTATTCAGTAAGAGTCCTGAGGCAAGACTCCTAATGCTACACCTGCCTACCTCCCAGTATGAGAGTGACTAGATGGCTCTGGCGTCATCCGGATTAATGGATTAAGGTGCCCGTCAAATGTTGGGAAACCGTGACAGTTTGATGTTAAGTGAACTACTGGAATCGGTCAGAGATGGATAAGATCTGATAATATGGACTTGATGGAACGCTACCTAATGACAGAGGCAACATGAAACACATGAGGGAATTATAGTCATCCACACTCGCAGAAAAACAACTATTCACCCAACACTCAAAAATCACCAAAAGAAGCCTCCTGCCAAAAATGGAAATATCTGACATAAGATGCAGATGCCGAGGCTTAAATCTCATGCAGTTGAATTCAAAAACATAAGCAGAATCTGGAGAAGCCCCAATGATGGAATGCATGCCAGAGTTTATGCCTGATACCTTGCATGGCTCAGCTGCAGACAAAAGAAAGAAGATCATGACTAAACTAGCTACTGTCAACCACTGTGCTAGGCTTCCTAGACTTGGTATCAAACTACCATCAGACATCATGCTAGTAGATATGAATGCACCTTTATTCACTATCCCAACCACCACCATAAATGAAAAACAACCATCTACTACATGCTGTAAAACACAAAAAGCGAATCATTCCAGATTCCCTCCTGGAAGCTACAGCTGGAAATCAAGATAAAGCCTGCCCAGAAGGAAGTAAGCTGACTGAACTACAGAAGGGTAACTTGATGAAAGACACCTCCGGGCTACTGAGGACGCAGAAAGGTATGTCCTACACTGAGACCCTGGAGTCAGCTAAAAAAAACTAGTCGCACTGGCAGCCAAATTGCAGATACACAAAAGAATCAGAGGCCAAAAGAATAAATGCCCTCTTCCTCAAAGAAATGCCTAAAGTGTATTCTCAGCTGCAGTCTGACAAAAGATCAGCCACAGATCCAGTAAGAGCCGAAACAGACGGGTACTGGAAGAGCATATAGGAGAAGGAATCATCACACAAGACCAGTGCACCATGGCCAAGAGACCCGGGAACAAAGTGCCACAATCTCCTAAAATAGGAACCAATCACCATCACAACAGCAAATGTCCAGTAGTGAGTCACAAATATGAAGAACCAAGCAGCACCAGGGTTTAGCATGATCCATTGCTACTGGCTAAAGAAACCTACAGCCCTACATACCTGCCTAGCTACACAAATGAACCAACTGCTAATGACAGGCTTCCACCCTGACCAGCCCCATCCCAAGGAAGGACAGTACTAGTCATAAAAGACCCCACTAAAGGGCAAGCAGAATCCAACTACCACCCAATTATCTGTCTATCCACAACATGGAAGCTCCTGTCAGGCATCATAGCCACCAAGAAGGATGCAGATGTAATTAAATACATGAGGACTACCCAGAAAAGGATCAAATACAGCATTAGTCGCTCAAAGCATTAGTTACTGGTGAACAGAGCTGTCCACCAAGATTGTAAGACAAAGAAGAGAAACTTGAGCATTGCCTAGATTGATTATGAGAAAGCACATGATTCAGTGCCACACACATGGATACTAGAACATTTAACAATGTACAAGGTCAATGACAGATTAATAACCTTTGTGAAGAACTCAATGCACCACTGGAGTCCAACCTTAGAACCAGCTCAAAGACAATTATCTAGGTGACCATAAACCAAGAGTGGTTTATACCAAGGAGATGCATTGTCCCCACTGCTGTTCTGCATTAGCCTAAACTCCCTTAGCCAGATCATCCCTAAGAGTGGTTATGGATACAGGTTGAAGAGTGGAGCTACCATCAGCCACCTCCTGTACATGGATGCTGCAGGCATCAAAATGTGAAAACTCGTTAAAATACACGGAACCTTTCATCCAAAATCCAACACCCAGAAACTGTCGACCAGCTGGAAGAAAGGGGGTAGGGACCTGGAAAGTGTGATGGCGACTGTCCTGAATGAGATACGGAACATCCATGAGTACATCCAAGCAATGTCCCCTAAAGATGAACTGCTAGGGGAATGTGTGAAGCAGATAGGGGATGTTGATAGTCGGGAAGCACAGGAGGTGCCATGGCAGGATAAACCCTTCCATGGAATGTACCACCGAAAAAGAGCAGATGCAACTAACACGAGGAGATCCTACCAGTGGCTGGAAAAGGCAGGGCTGAACGACAGTACAGACGCACTAACCATTGCAGCACTTGAAAGGCCCTCAGCACCAGATCAAACAAAACAGAGGTACCATATCAGCTAAGACCCCAGATGCAGGCTGTGCCAAGAAGCCCCTGAGACAATCCAGCACCTAGTAGCAGCTTCAAGATGCAGGCAGGGACAGCGAATACTGAGAGGCACAACCAGGCAGGGATCATATACAGGAACATCTGTAAGGAATGGACACTCTCAGGTCTAAATAGCAAATACCACAGAGAGTGATGGAGAACAGCGGAGCCAGGACTCTGTGGGACTTCCACATCCGGACAGATAAACAGGTACTGGCCAACAAACCCGATACACTGATGCGACACAACGGATGGTTCACGAACAGACCAAGAGGCAGACTAGTTAGTTAACCTGATCCAGTGTTAATTTACACAATATTGGTTTCCTTTATACCTATAAAGTGAGCTGTGATCTGGAGGGATGCAGGTGCGGGAAGGGGGAAGGGTCGGGGTCTCTTGTTTGGCCGGCAACATTCACCCCTGTCTCTCTCCGGGCCTGTCTCTCGTCTCCCCAACTACTTTATTTTGGGCAGATTAAAAAGATTGTTAGTTTATTGCTTTCCGCTGTGGATTTCATCGTTACCCGGTGAGTCTGGCGTGTCCCACTCCTCCCCTCCCTTTTCCAGACCTCGAGACCACAGACAAGAAGGAGAAAGCAGCCTGTTTTTCCCCTGAGGGCAGTAGGTTTTACGACATCAGCAAACCCTCTAAATATATGCAATTACTGTGCAATTATTAACATTCATAACTGAAGTATATGACACAGAAGATCGGAGGTTATGAAATGTAAGCATTTTGGTGAACAGAACAGCAGCAGAGAAGCAACACCAAAAGCTCAGACAGCCACAGATACAGTATTCACCTGTAGACTTTAAAGTTTTCATGTTAGGATGCTTTTTTATTAAAATAGCAAAAGCACTTTGGCATCAGTTCCACTCTTACCGTCCCTCTGGAATATCTTATTTGCCGCAGTTCAGCTGATCATGAGACAAAGTGTCTCCTGCTTAAAAGCCTTTTAAAGCCAGACCACTAATGGGCTCTGCATTCCACTGCATTGTAAACACACTTGTGTTGCTTCCAGTTCAGTACGATGTGAGCACAACGGGGAGCACAGTAAGCAAACAGGGAAATCTCCAACCACTGGCGTTTTTCAGGATGTCTGATGAATCTCAATTGCCAAGACTGGTTTCCCATCTAGCATGTACCCCAACTCACACGCTAAGCGTTTGGGAGAGGCTGTAGACAACCAAAGCCCTACTTTGGACAAGAGGATGTTGGACGGATGGATGGATGGCTGGATGGATGGATTATGCCAGCATCCTCCCCAGCAGGACTATTGGCACAGCAGGTGCAGACTTTGTGACCTCTGCACACTAGCTACCATGTCATCTTGTTTCTATGCAGGAATCCATGAGGTGACGCAACGTGGATAACTACCTCTGGCTACATGAAAGCCAAAAGAGGTGGGGAGGGGGGGCTAATGTTTATGTTTATGTAAATGTCACCATACGCATCACCGTAATGGAATAAACCCTTCCGTATGCGGCATGTGAGATGCCACACCTTCCGGAGAGGCCTTCCGATTTCAGAAACGACGCTGTCAAACCTGGCCGTCGCTGAACGTTGCTCCTCTCCTAAGAAGCACTTCTAATTTCATGCGGACAAACTAATTTGCCGTATTTATGAACTAAACAATACTGCCAGTAGATCCACATTTTCTGTGAGCTTTATAATAGTTTGACATTTTTTCGTACGCGCTATTATGAGACATCACACTTGTGAGATTTCCACCCCTCAGCACTTTGTTGTGAGATGAGACATTGTTCACTAACTATTTAACTGTTAAAGAAATGGATCTTCAGAAGCATGAAAAAAGGGCATATTCTGAAAAAGTGCAGTAATCCCTCGGTAACCAAACTATATTCAGATAGTCGGTATAACAGAAATAAAAGAAAAATCAACAAATGAACAGCATGCGGTACCATGGAGTGTACTGTAATAAAAAACAATACTAGATGTATGGTAAAAAAGGAGCATTTTATACTGTCACAAAGCAAATGTTTGAACCACCGCGTTGGCAGCTGTTTTCAGTGTCTTCGCTTCCTCGGGGGTCTCTTGCTTTCTTTGCCTTAATAGATTTGTGCGACGTGAACGTAGCTACTGTGATTTAACTATTATTCACCGCCTCTCTCTTCCACGCAGCAAATCTCACAAGTTGTTCTTCTTTACTTCATTCGCTGAG
The DNA here is from genome assembly GCA_900497675.1 of Arapaima gigas. NCBI lineage: Eukaryota > Metazoa > Chordata > Actinopteri > Osteoglossiformes > Osteoglossidae > Arapaima > Arapaima gigas. Next base: position 165,559 of record UFQX01001054.1, read on the forward strand.
CCAAAACTTGCAAAATGTCCGAAATCTCGGCATCTGCCCTGTTTTCAGGGAAAAATTAGATTTGGATACCGAGGGATTGCTGTATACGTATATTTTATTCACCGATGTTCTATTCGTAGTTACATCGTCACTAGTTGGAGATGTACAGTCTTAGGCACCTGTGGGAAAAATGCTATAAAGCGAGGATGGTTCCAGAAATAATGCCACGAATACTTATTAATCAATAAACCTTCTAAAAAGTGCAGTAGACAAAAAAACCTCCATCAGATCAATATTTGGTGGGACCACCCTTTGCCTTTAAAACAGCATCGATTCTCTTATGCAAACTTGCATGCAGTTTAAGGTAGAGGCTGGTAGGTTCTTCCAAACATTTTGAGGAACTGGCCACAGTTCTTCTGCACACTTTGACTGTCTCTGCATGTCCTGCCAGACTGACTCGATCATGTTGAGATGAGGGCTCTGTGGGGACCATAGCATCTGTTGCAGGATTCCTTCTTTTTGCTCAAGATAGTTGTGTATGACTGAGATTGGGTGTATGAGGTCATTCTCAGGCTGCACAATGAATTTGGGACCAATGAGAAACCTCCCCGATGGTAGATAAGGATCTACCCTTACTTCTCAACACACATTGAACTTGCATATCTAACACTTTTGCACACTACTGTATGTTTATGGAACGAGAAAATGTCTCCACGTCTGGTTTATTACACCATGTGTGGCGCCTTGTCTGACCCATGTGTTGCCAGCGGGATGGAAAAATTCATCAGCAAGTGCGTATGCATTTTTTTTAACATTAACTACAAAGTTTCACAAACTTTACCTCAGACAGGGTGAGAAGTACCTGTGTGCCACATGGCACAAGTGCATGGCTCAAAAAACAAAGTTGTACATAGAAAGCAGCCAAACAGAGATTCAGCTTTGTAGATGACAGCTGATATCTTCTTACCATTTCTTTGCACAATGTATACTCTTCTTAAAACAATCTATCACATCTGAGTCTGTGTGACCTTTTGCTTGTTCTCCCTGATTTCTTGTGGATCTCCTCTGTGTGTTCTGGTTTCCCCCCACAACCCACAGAAAGGTGTTTCAGGTGAACTGACTTTAAATTGTCATTTGTGAGATAGGCATCCTGTCCAGGGTGTACACTGCCTCACATCATATGATTCCAGGTGAGACTCTGGACCACCTCAACACCCCATTCTACAATAAATTAATATATGCTGAGCAAATGGCAGACAGGTATGATGCAAAGGTGCACCAAAGCAAAGGCTTAGTCAGTGTCAAGTTAGTCTAACAGACAAACAGCTGGTTTGGGACAGTTTTTGAGCATCGTGAAAATGCTTTTAAATAAAATTAGACAAATAAAATTATTTATTGGAGATCTTTCCAAGCAAAATGTCTAGTTTGCTGCAGTACATTTGCCAGAGGTAAGAAATGATGGGAAATGCAACTCTACCTGCTTGATATGATGATCGCAAACTACAGAAGATCACGTGTCCTCTATTGTTTTAAGACAAATTCCGAAATTCCAAGATAGTCCCTGGAAAGCCGTTGTGATCTGCTGTCTGCTGGCCGTGTAACTGTGTTCTGCTTTATTGACCAGCTGTCCAAAGATGTTTTGCATTTTGCACCTAAATAAAAATGGATGCCATCATTTTTTATCTAGTGTCATATCCAGCTTTCTTTTAAAAATTTGAGCCAATTTTTGAGCAGCATTTACGATGACATGCAGGGACTGTCGCCCCACTGGAATATTTCATGTCTATCTATATAGAGCAGGGGGGGAAAAGCTCAGATGGCTGAAGTGTGTCACTTGAAAGTGCTCCAGAAAAATGCCCATATATTCCACTTGAAACACTTATCCTTGTGTAAACAAGTCATGACTTCCATGTCTCCATCAAAAAAACAATTTCGGTGGTGGTTCAATGGGAAACTAGACTTGAAACAAATAAAACTTTATATTAAACGGTCAAAATCCCTTCCAGCAACTTCATATCTTATCACAGTCCCAGAATAGATGAAACAAAGTACCAGGAACAGCTTTACCTTTAAAAAACATCTGTGGTGTCCCCAGAAACAGTAGGACTGCCATGGTCTTGGGTTTCTCAGTAAATAACTTGGCAAAGGGTGGTCCCACCAAATATTGATCTGATGGAGGTTTTTTTGTCTACTGCACTTTTTAGAAGGTTTATCGGTTAATAAGTATTCATGGCATTATTTTTGAAACCATCCTCGCTTTATAGCATTTTTCCCACGGGTGCCTAAGACTTTTGCACAGTACTGTATAGAGATGAATTTTCTTCCCCCCTACGACACAATATCTGTACATCGATATATATCGGGATGCAGACAGATTTTCTGACTGCATAAGCACACATGCAACACACCCAGACACACATCAGCAGGACATACAACAAGCAAACAAATTTTCTCGCTAAACACACACACACACACACACACACACACACACACACACACACACACACACACACACACACACACGCACTGACAAATTTTCTTGCAGTCCGCATGCGTAGGACGGACACCACACACACTGCTTAGTACACAGATTTTTTTGTTATATGTGAGCAAATGAAAAATGTGAAAGTTAATAAAATATGCATGACACACATTGTTGTACACCTTCGGAATGTAATGGAGGTAAATTTTTGGAGATATACATTTTATTTCTTTCCTTTCCATTTGACTTGGACTGTATTAAATACAACCATTTTAATGGTAACACTGATTATATAACATGTTACTACTTTTCAGCTTTCCACTGCTACACCTTTTTAACCCAGGCAATGCTGGGTAAGACAGTTAATGCTGGATAAGGGTTAGTCATGGATGTAGAATAGTTTAAGAACCCAGCTGTGGAGAGAAAGCAACCAGAAGGGCGAACACAAGCAGTTTAATCTACAAATGCAGTCCGACAGGTTTGGCGGTTCACACCCAAAATGGAGATGACCAAAATACAACAATGATTCACCAGAAACAAGGGACACTTCAGTAAGTCACAATACCAACGAGAAGGTGGGTAGGCTCGATGACTGGTAAACATCTGATTTGTGGATGCGGTCCAGTGTCCGAACACCTGTGCATTGTTCTCGTGAGCCTTTTATTTCTTAGATCACGTCCTTTGCCCTTTGACCGCAATCGTGTGACTTTTGCGTGATATGACAGGGCTGAATTATCTTCTCTACATGCCTCAGTCGCAAAGAATTTGTGGATTAGAGGGTCACCAGACATGCTGGCTTCTAATTCAGAACCGTATTTAATGAATGTCTTGTTACTGTGCCCAACAATAAAAGCAGTCAGCTTTTAATGTATTGTTTATTTATTTTTTCAGCTGGGGCTTAAACGTTCAATGGCCTGGCATCCCATCCAGGGACAGTTTCATAGCCTGGCACCCATTGCTCCCTGGATAGGCTCCAGACCACTGCTCAGGAAACATGGTTGACAAAGTGGATGGATGGATGGATGGATGGATGGGTTAATGCTAACCAAATAGAAGAGTAGTACAGAATAATTTTTTAACAGTACTACCTGAGGTACCTACCGCAGCCCAGGTCAAAAAGGTGCCGCAGTAGAGAGGAAAAAATAATAACACGTTATATAATCACTAACAAAATTTACCATTAAAGTACAGCCATCCCTCAGTACTTGAACTCTCTATATCTGAATTACTGCTAAAACGGCTATTGAAAATGAATATCTATATAATGGTGAATGGAAACGTTTGCTGTAACAAAATTTTTCTGAAGATTTGTCACAGTGAAGGAAGGTCGCAGACGCGTGCAGACGTAAAGTGAAAAAATTCATTTACTGCCAAAGGAGATTCCAAAGTCGTAGTCAGAAAACAGGCATGGGTCAAAAACCAGAAAGTAACTCAATACAAGTGTCAAGCAGATAAGGGTTAAACACAAGCGAAAGCCGTAAGACAAAGCAGGTCGGTAACCGGAGTAGCAAACAGACAGAATGCTCAGTACGCATGGGAACATGGCAATACCTCGCAAAGATCACGTCAGACAGACAGGTTTTATATAATGACCTAACAATAGCCAGGTGCACGTGATCCGCAATCAAGACCAGTGGAGTCAGAACCAGGGGGCGTGACAAGATTATCCATAATAAAAAAATCAAAATGTGTTTATAAATCAACATGAATTTTTTTAAATCTACAAATAAATACCAAACAGTGTAGTTTAATAAAATGATAGTATATGTATTATAATAAACTCTATTGTGTGCTGTTACGAATTTATCCGATGCCAGGTGGACTTGTGCACAGGTCTTATCAGCTGTTTCTGCCTATTTTGCTTTGTATGAACACATTTGCGCCACATCACCACATTTATTGCACATTTCATTTTTTTAAAAACAACCCTATTTCTTTAAATGCCAGTTGTGTCAAACAAAGAAGTGGACACTGTTGGTTACTTTGACACACATCTTTGTTCCCTTTATTCAAAATCTCATAACACTGAAGTCCCACTGTGATCCCTGCACACGCGCCCTCTCACCTCCCATGTGTAACACAGTGACACTTGGGGGGAGGGATGTACAGTCACAAATGTCCTGTACTGTACATACTGTGCCATGCTTTATAAACATGCAAATTAGTGACATTGAGTGTTTTTTAATCATATAACTGGTGTTTACAGCATTTATCACGCTGATGTCATAGGTTCATTGTTATATAGGTGTCTTCCAATGAGCTGATAGAGTGATTTATTTAGTATTTTTTCACATTTTAAATTATGGGAAATGGGCCCTCAGTATCAAAAACATTCAGTATCCTACATTTTCAGGAATGAATTAGATTCAGATACTGTAGTTGGATTTAGTACATAACCGTTGTCAGTACGATCGGAAACGCAAATCCCAGTCATAAAGTGAAAATAAAAAAATCTCCAAACTTTATATTACCCTTATATCACTGATGTATGCACTACCATGTGTGTATGACATGTATACTTTATTTTTTACACTTCCATTTGCCCACATAACAGCTACCCGTTTCTGTGGTTGAACTCATGGATGGCATATGAGAAGCCAGACAAATACCAAGGATTGAAAGAAGAACTGCAGAGAATGTGGAAGGTGAAAACTAAGGTAGTCTCATTGATAATAGGAGCACTTTGGGGCTGTGACCCCTAAGCTGGAGGAGTTCCTCCGTCAGATCCCAGGAATGACATCTGTCTCAGTCCAAAAGGGTGCAAGAGGCCTGAGCCTGAGGAAACATACCACCCACAGGGATCAAATGGGGTGAGAAAGGAACATTCTCACCTACACCCCTGTATTTGAGCTCCTGGTTTCTGAGTTCCCGATATAACAAACAGCATATATCGATCTCAGTATCAGAGTCGAGAAATTGTGGCATAACAAACAATCTTTTGGAGTGAAGCCGAGACACACGAGAAAAATATTTAAAATTAGGAGTGCAAACCTGTGTGGCACCACTGCACCGAACATCTGCATTCTCAGGCTTTGCCTCTTGTACGTCTCTGTTCAAACGTAGCTCGCGCAGTTTGTGCTTCGCGATTCTGTTCGCTTCTGTTTATTCAGAAAGTACCCCAGTAACTGTTCATTACGGTAGGTTCATTTTATTGTTTTTTTTCTATTTAAAGCATTTTCATTATTTTTCAAAATAAATTTGACCATTACATGCTATTCTATATTCTATGTTATTACTCAGTTTGTGCAGAGGTGCAGAGCGGGTATACCTAATAAACTGGCAACTCAGTGTAAATAATGAGAATCAAGCAATAATTTGTCCAAGAACTACATTTTAATGTCCGCTGTTTTTTTTTTAATTTTTAAATTGCATTTTCTGAGGACTCTCTTGCCAAAATCTTTGTCCAGTAAGTTTTTTCATATTGCCAAACACAAAAAAAGCAATTCAAATTCATTAAATGAAGACACCCACAGGAAAATAAAGTCTGTTTCAGGTAACAATAATAATACAGTTTTATTATAATGGGGACTTAAACCTTCCAACATCAATAAAAACTAGCTAAGCTTTTTATATTAAGAACATTAAATAGTGTTTTTGCTGCAATATGATAAAAATATAATGACATCACTCTTCTAATCTCACCTCGCTTTTCTCTTCTCCCACGTGCGACTCCTGCCAAGGGAGATTTCTGCTTTCTTTTCACCCTGAAATCCTCTCGTAATCTCTGCTATCAGGTCTCATAATACGCATTTTAACACGCGCTTTTTAAATAGACTTGAGTCGGCTTGAACGTACAAATTCAGCGTACGAATTGTGCGTTATTTGGTTTCAAAACCCACAAATCTCCTTAAGGTAGCAACGGGTCCGCGGAAGAAAACTAGCAACAGATGCCGAACAGTGAGAAACCGCACCGGAAAAAAGGTGAAGCTCACTGAGAGCAGAAAATAGACATAAATAATAAAGTAGACATTAATAAACACACTAGTTGGCAAAAGCCATTCGACAAGGTCCAGAGAATTCAGTCAACATGACTGTGACCCCGTTTCAATTAAAACTGAACATCCCGAACATCTTGAGGCTGATATTTATGGTGGGACAACCATCTGGAAAATGCTGGTGTCTAAAGCCAGAGGATTACGATGAGGACCAGAACAATATACATGTTCTAGTGAGAATCGTCACTCACTTTTTCAGTAGCTAGACTGGTTTAAAGTTTTCAAAACTAAAAAGAAGCCCTCAACCCACCTTCATGCGCTGTGATGTACAAAACAGCCACATTCTTTTTCCCTGCACCTTGTGTTTTGTACCAACCTGAGTCACCTTAGACATCGATGCTCCTTCCAGCTAGTTTAATGCCTTCCAAATGTCCCAGGTTATTATCCTGACTCTGCATGTTCTTTGTGGGATAGTGATGTCTCCTTTGCGTAGTAAAACATGAAATATTCTGTAGCAAAGACCCTTAAGTTAGGTAGTCAGACATTCATTTCTAGCTGATGTGTAAAACGTTGGTGTGTATGTTGCCCTGTATATGACAATTTATTAAACAAATAAGTTCTATACAAGGGACAAAATCACTTGGATGTCTATGTTGTTAACGCCCTTCTAAAGCTGTACAGAGTGTGAATGCAGGCCGTTCAAATCACAACACCTCCCTGCTCTCTTTTACTAGTGACCTGGTAAAGAAGACTGTCGTCACAGGTGGTGGCGACATAATTTTGGGAAAATTCATCCAGGACTTGGCTTTTGCAGTTCCTGAAAACCAATGTCTGCTTGGCTTTAAGCTTGTACTGAGCCCGATGTTCTTAGAAGTAACTGATGTTGTTCTGAAGAGGGAATCCAGTATCGTTGTGGATCTCTGCTACCTTAAGGAAAAAAAAAGATTTAGTCAAAAACTATAAAGAAAAGCCAGATTCTGGTAAACACACTACGGATGCAGTATGAAAATATATATAATGCATATATATGTACAGTACTGTGCAAAAGTGTTAGACATGCAACTTGAATGTGTGTTGAGAAGTACAGGTAGATTCGTATCTACCATCAGGGAGGTTTCTCATTGGTCCCAAATTCATTGTGCAGCCTGAGAACGACCTCAAACACCCAATCTCAGTCATACACAACTATGTTGAGCAAAAAGAAGGAATCCTGCAACAGATGCTATGGTCCCCACAGAGCCCTGATCTCAACATGATCCAGTCAGTCTGGGAGGACATGCAGAGACAGTCAAAGTGTGCAGAAGAACTGTGGCCAGTTCCTCAAAATGTTTGGAAGAACCTACCAACCTCTACCTTAAACTGCATGCAAGTTTGTATAAGAGAACTGATGCTGTTTTAAAGGCAAAGGGTGGTCCCACCAAATATTGATCTGGCTGAGGTTTTTTTGTCTACTGCACTTTTTAGAAGGTTTATTGATTAATAAGTATTCATGGCATTATTTCTGGAACCATCCTCGCTTTATAGCATTTTTCCCACAGGTGCCTAAGACCTTTACACAGTACTGTATGTACTAAATGCACCACTTAAGGGCAACACAGTTTGATCATCACATAACGTTATTACTGTTTACTTTTCCACTCTCTGACCCTGCTAGCGCTTGGTAACTCAGCTGGTTTTAAATAACTTAATTTGTTGATCCTTTATCATGGATGGTTTGTAAAATAAAAGGGCCGCGTTCACCCGATTCCTCCGCAAATATTCCAGCTCTGCTTGGTGTCACTTACATTAGTTCCATTAGGTGGCGCTACACACTATATAGATTTTTAACAACCGGATTTACACTGGACTGTACTGTTAAACGGGATTCAAGCAGATTGGCCCGTTTGGTTAATTTTATAAATACGTGCTATAAACAGTAATATTCCGATACACAGCGCAGGAAAGTGAAAAATAGTCCCATTAATCTTAGTAAATCTAAGTGAGATCGAGTGAGTGTCGTAAGAGGTGGTAAACACGCATATGCTGCCTTTTCGAACAAGTTTTCGGTCTGAAAAACAGTTAAAATAATAATACTTAATAAACGTAAAACATTTTTCGTACTTTTTCTTTTCCAAAACAGCCTGCATTTGAACACGACTTAGTGAGAAAGACGGGGGTCACTAAGAAAGTAAACAAAAACATGTAAAGCTTTACGGAGCACGTGCCGACCCGGAAACATGTTCAGGCTTTCAGTGCCCCTCTAGGTGGCGCTAAAATGGGGCAAGGGACGCAAAACCGGATGTGCCCTTTTACCCGGAAGTGCGTAGAGGTCTTTAATACAATGTGTAGGAAGTTGGTGTTCACTGTCAGCTTGAAGCGGCGATCATGGCGGTTGATTCGAAGTCAAGAACAAAACGATACGAAAAGTTGGATTTTCTTGGCGAGGGACAGGTAATGTGCCGGTTCTGGAAAGTTCTGTTAACGGTCAGAAGCTGACTGATAAGCATCTCTGTCTGCGCGTGGATTAGAACAGTTTACGAGTTTAAATGACCGGTGACATTACTGATGACAGTCGTCTATCTGGATTCAACCGCAGGTTCCTTCAACCCAATTCTCGCTAAATATGGTTAATATACACAGTACTGTGCAAAAGTCCTAGGCACCTGTGGGAAAAATGCTATAAAGCGAGGATGGTTCCAGAAATAATGCCATGAATACTTAATAAACCTTCTAAAAAGTGCAGTAGACAAAAAAAACCTCAGCCAGATCAATATTTGGTGGGACCACCCTTTGCCTTTAAAACAGCATCAGTTCTCTTATACAAACTTGCATGCAGTTTAAGGTAGAGGTTGGTAGGTTCTTCCAAACATTTTGAGGAACTGGCCACAGTTCTTGTGCACACTTTGACTGTCTCTGCATGTCCTCCCAGACTGACTGGATCATGTTGAGATCAGGGCTCTGTGGGGACCATAGCATCTGTTGCAGGATTCCTTCTTTTTGTTCAAGATAGTTGTGTATGACTGAGATTGGGTGTACGAGGTCATTCTCAGGCTGCACAATGAATTTGGGACCAATGAGAAACCTCCCTGATGGTAGATAAGGATCTACCTGTACTTCTCAACACACATTGAACTTGCATGCCTCACACTTTTGCACAGTACTGTTTGTCCTAGTTTAGTTGCTTCTCATGGGACAAAGGTTTCAAGAAACTACCGGCTATTGTTGTCTGTCTGTTTCTGTACCTACCAAAGTTGTTGGTTTTATTGTAATTAAGTCATAATGTTTTTTAACTTACAAAAAGCAGTAATGAACCTGTTACTGTGAAATGTACTTGCATGTATGTTTCCTTTTCAGTTTGCTACCGTGTACAAAGCCAGAGATAAGACGACAAATACCATTGTTGCTATTAAAAAGGTAATTCCCACCATCTGTATTAGTTTTTATTTTAATTGCAAGAACAGCAAAACTATAAATAGAGACAAGAAAAGCAATACAGACACATTATGGGTACATGACTTGCAGTAAAACCAGAAGGTTTAATTGCCACTGTCCTAAAAATGTGTGCAGAGATCCTATGAATTATACCGATCGAATGCTAACTTTATTTCATAAATGGGAATTCATTGTTTGAATCTACTGTACAGAGAGGAATACAGGCCACAACAGTATGATGCTCTTAAGTTGTTGAAACTAAAAAAAAAATACCGACTCTGATCTTCAGCACAATATTAGACCTACAAATATTCTAATGTCCTTTTAGTATACTATTTAACCAAATCTAAGTTGCTACTTTTAATTATATTTGACTCGGTTCTACTGCAGCACAACAATAACCCCAGTCATACAGGCTGTCTTTTGTCGGGTACAGCTTGAACAAGAAAATGTGACGCAGTGCTAAAGAAAATGGTGAGAGGGAGAAAGAGAAGTGGCGTGAGAAACCTGAACCTGCAAAGTGAATATAAACAAGACCTCTAACAACACCACCCCATCCCTTTACCTTTTCAGAGCTGCTCAGCCTCTAAATCTAAATGATTCTTCCAGATCAGAGATTTTAAACTCAGCCCATGAATCTATCCATGCTATTAGTTGAATCGGAGAGTTATGGCACCGGAGCTGTAGCTCTGATCTGGAAGAATCACTGAGGTGGAAAGTTGCTCTAGTTTAGCATTACTGGCATTCAGCTGAGTTTCCATGCTATTTAACTTACTTTGCCAAGCTTCCATACTGTTTATTTGATCAAACATCTGATGTTATAAATCTCTCTAGTTGGCGTGGCTGAAGGCGTGGAGTCTGAATAGTAACTTTTTTTGGTTGTGCATTTTTGGTCAGACCTTAAAACAAGACTTATAAAATTAATCAGTCATAGCAGCTGAAAATCACATGAAGAGAGCAAAAGTATGAAAGTTGTGGGTTTCTGAAGAGGAGACACAATGTATGTGCTTATCTTGGAAAATGGCCACATGACCCCCATAATTGTACCTTTTTTCTTGTATTTATCAAGCACCATTTCTTTGTTACACAGCGTATTTAGTCATAATCGTAGAAATTTAATTGTGATTAGGGATGTTTTGGTCATTTGGAGAATAGAATCTTTTCTTAGTTAATTGTAAAATTAAGATATTGCAAGGAAACTTTTTTTATATAGACTTTAATCCCAATGTATCAGATGTTTCATGCTACACTGAGTAATTTTTGCATGTGAAAAGCAACAGTTTCTCAGTACAGATTACTTGTTTTATTTTAATTTTGTTTACAGATCAAAGTTGGTCACAGAACAGAGGCCAGAGATGGTAAGTGTTGCGTTTTGGACTAAGCTTTACAGGACAGTGGGCAGACAATGTGATGGGTTTTATAGCTGTGACAATATAAGGTCCAAAAGAGGGATCTCGCCTGAACAAAATATATATCCTGACTTGCTTCACTTAACCTCTTGTAATAACAGGTAAATCTGGGATTGTAATTTAATCTCCTAAGAACGTTATTTTGTGTAGCCGGGTCCAGGTTAGTTGGTAGCCTTGGGGTTGAACCTATGGTATCCAGTTATGTGGAGTATCCACTTAAGCATAGTTGTATTTTATTTGCTAGAAGTGACCAGCTAAAACAAAGAACAGATGCACAAACAGTCATGTGAAGGTGTTGCGTGTTGTTTTTTGGTAGCATTATTGCAGAAAGGCTCAGGAGACAGGAATCCTGGAAACTTTTATTAGCATGGTATATGTGCAAGGCATCGTCTGTATTAAGGCAGTTAACCGTACCGAAGAATGCTACTCGAATGCTGGAAACAGCTGCTGCCCTGTAACCCCAGTCTGTGATGGGTGACGCTCCACCAACTTTCTTAGTATCTACCTTAGCACTAACACACATAAACATCAAGAACAATCAGGCACAACACAAACCGTCAAGAAGTAGAAATATGTAGAAGCACAAACACCGACAACTATTTACAGCAACATGCAGCACCGTTACATTTACTTTTATTTATGTGCAGTACTTTATGTATGAACACATGTATGTAATAGTGTAGGGGTCTGTCACCTGAAGCTTAATAGAAGTTGGGTGATGCAACTTGACAGTGATCCAAAACAAAAGAGTAAATCAACAGCAGAATGCGTTAAAAAGAAGAAAATTCATATTTTGGAATTACCAAGTCAGTCCAGACCTTATCCCAACTGAGATGCTGTGACATGACCTGAAGATGGCTGTTCGCACAGGGTATCCCAGAAATACTGATGAACTGGAACAGTTTTGGAGGGAGGGATGGTCTAAAATTCTTCCACACTTTTGTGCAAATCTCATCAGTAACTAGAGGAAACATTTGGTGGAGGGTATTGCTGCTAAAGGAGGTTCTACCAGTTATTAAATACATACTTTTCCAGCCTGAACTGTGAATGATTAAACAGGGTGTTCAGTAAAGACGTGAAAAGTACAATGGTTTTTGTGTAATTAGATTAGACAGCTTATTTTGTCTAAATCTAAAAGTTGTCTTAGATGAATCCATGATCCATGTTTTATTAGTAATGTCGAAAGCCAGTGTTCACCAAGTTTTTTGCAGCAGTGTATAACAGACTATAATTGTCTTTTAAAATATACAGAACAGACTAGTTAACACACATTTTGTCTCACATTTGTTTATATAGTGGATGCATTTTTATGGTGTGTCGCTCATCTTTCCCTTTTTCCATTCCAAAGACTGGCCCATCAAAGATACTGTTTACAACTATCACCATGTCTCCTTCAGGCATTAACAGAACAGCCCTTCGGGAAATCAAGCTGCTGCAAGAACTAAGTCACCCCAACATAATAGGAGTAAGTTTTCAAATTAAAATGAAATTGCAGATTGCATAACCTGAATATCTTGGTGCATTAAACATATTTGACATAGTTTGTTTTTTGAGTGCAGTCAAAAAGTGGCTTTGAGTTGCCAGAACTCAGCGGTGGTCCCTGACTTACAATGAGGTTCGATTCTACAGTCTTATTGTACATCAGTTTTATTGTTAAGTTGTAAATCCCTTTATACAGGTAACTCTTGACATACAGGTTTTTCTTATGAGTTGTTGCTTTTAGAAGTGAAATTATTTAATACCCGGTACTAAGTTATGAGACTGATTTTTCCCATTTACAAGTAGGGAGAGGCAAGTCTGGGGGGGTTTTCAAACTTCTTGCCAACAGGTGTATGTGGTGATTCTCATGTTGTGTCCTGTGATCTCACCTATATTCATGTGGTGCATGTAACACATCATGGGCTGTAAGTTGCAGAAACAAAGAGCGAAAGAGTCAGGAAAGCACTAAAAGTCTGAAAGGCTGTTCTTCTCAGTGTTAAAACTGATGTGATTAATTGTCTCTTGTGGTGAGAGAGGCAAAGATATGAGGCAAGTGCATAACTTGTCATCTTCTAAGAGAAGTACAGTTTATTTGGAGAAAGAAAACAAAATCGCTGTTGCCATTTTGTCTGCGAAAGTGGTGTCTATTAGTAAACATTAAATTTTATAAAAATAAAAGAAATGTTGATCGAGTTAGGTGGAAATTCTGCAAAGCACAAAATGAGGCTTACCTACATTCTCATTGCTGTTACAATACTGCATTATGTTAATATTATACTTATTCCAATGCTTTTTATTATTAATGAAAGGAAATGTTTTTAATACAAATGTTACTTACCTCCATTTGGATGGGTTTTAGTTGGTGATCCACAGAGATCTGACTCACTATCAGCAGATATTTGTCTAGATTAGTTTCATGGGTTTGGGAGAGATGGGCATTAACCAATAATTCAAACCGGTGTTTGGTGACACGTTCATGGTTTGCTGGATCAGAACGTTTAGGCAGCACAAAAATATGCGTAGCAAGAGTGACACGAAACGTGCCATTTGTAACACTTGCTAACGTTTCACGTGGATCGACCAAGGTACAAAACTTCAATACCGCAAACATAACTTTATCAACCTTGACAGTGTGAGTTTGTCCAGCGCAGCTTCTAATACGGTCGAGTGAAAGAGAAACCGAATTTCTTGCGACAAGGTAGAGATACTCTTGTTAGTTAAGAAAAACTTGCGAATCGTGCTCAAAAAGAACGATACACTTCAGAAAAAAGTTACTATTATTACGTGGTTATTTCTTATTGTATTGTTTTACATTTTTCTCAATTGTCATCACAGCTGTTGTTAGATTTTTTCCATCAGAAAGAAACAGAAAAGCGCCGTGTAGCGTTTAAGGCTACGACCTCCAAAACCGTTCTCTGTTTAAGCCAAATGTGGTTCAACTGGTGTCATTTATTTATTGTACTGCCAAACTGAAATGTTACACAAATAGATATTGCATTTGTATGTGATTCTTATCCAGGCAGATCCACTCCCGTTTTTCCTCCGTTTTCCACAAATGTGTTTATCAGCATCATCGGACAGGTGCATAGAAATTATCGGATCCTGGAATTCCCATATCAGTGTGCTGCTGGTTTTGGTGCTACCTGAGCAAAAATGTTTCTAGGCTCTGGAATGCTTAGAACTTTATTTATAGAGATTAATTGTAATTACATGTCTGACTTCATGAGTTTTTATTTGTGCCTATTTCCAGGAGCACATTAAGGTCATGAGTAGGGAAATATACGTGCTGCGTCATATAAAACATAATGGTATGTATGAATATTATGCTGTATAATAGGGCTATGTGATAGTTTTTCATCACTAATTTCACACATTACTCATGGGGAAATAATACTAATAGTATAAATGCGTTACAGCATTTTCATGTTCCACCACTATTTTCGCTTCATTTCTGAATCTGCTAAATCTAGTTTAATTCGTTTTCCTTTCAGTACTCTCACTTTTTCATCTATTAGCCTTTGTAAAAACAACATTTTGAATCCAGACTCCAGTTTTCTGTTAATGAAACATTAAATAAAACACATATGCTAATAGATGCCCAAACACTGACTAAATCACTTTAATATGGTACAACAATAAAACACAGAGGGGCGATGAGCAAAAATTGGTATGTAAAATGAACATCATATGCAGCGGGTGATATTCGGGGCTTAAACATATGGAGAAATCATAATTTTATTTCTACGCAATGTTTTTTAAAAAGCAATGTGTAGAAATAAAATGGTATAAATTTTTCCTGTAGTGCAATTTTTTTAACCCAACATAGGTTTCAAAATTATTGGCATCCCCTCAAAATAATATTTGCTGAAGCCTCCTCTAGAGGAAATATCAGCATAGAGCCTGTAATCTCTGTCAAGGTTGGAGAACACCTATAGAGGGATCTGTGACCCCTCCTCTATGCAGAAAATATCAAGTTCCTTTTTGTTGTTAGGTTTGCACTTGTGGATATCACACTTCACTTCAGACTATAGATTTTCAATAGGATCCCAATCTGGAAACAGAGATGGCCATTGCGAAATATGGATCTTTTATTGTTCCCACAGCCATTTCTGTGTTAATTTGAGTGTATGTTTCTTTCTTTCGACCAGGAGCCCTTTCTCATATCACCTCACCTTCAATGTTTGGGGTTATTAACTTTTTGAAAGGTCCAACTACAGTCAAGTCTCAGCTTCCTGACAGTGGCAACCAGGTTTTGGCCTAAAGTATCTTGGTACTTTGTTAAGATCAGTGGCATTTCCACTAAGAGCCCCTAGACTCCTAGCCCCTAAGCAGTGAAACAGCCCCAAAGCATCAGTGACCCACTACTGTGGTGCTTTTCCTTGTATGCAGTCCTCTTTTAAGATCAGAGATGCCAAAAATTTCTGGTTTCACCTGACCACAGCGCACAATTCCAATTGTAGTTCCAATGACAGTTGGGTTGCATTCACTAAAGGCTTCTTCTGTGCAACCCTTCCTAAGAGCTTGTTGACATTGAGGTGGGGTATAACTGTTGATATTAAAACTTAATGAACTAAAGGTTTGACTAAACTGTCGAGTTTGGAAGCTGCTTCTTGGTTTCTTGTTTGCCTCCCTCACCCTCCTCCTCACTCTGCTTGGGGGCAGTATGCATATGGCACGAGAAAGCGATTTTGCATGCATGCATCCTCATATTAATATGTTTAAGCCCATGAGTATCCTTATTTCTGTCAAACAGGTGGACGCCACAGAGAGGAATACATGTCGGTTATAGTCCAGTGGAAATCTGGAAAGGAGAAAAGTAATAAAATATGTATAACCAAACTGTGTTACCCTTATATCACTGATCTGTGCAACAATGTGCCATGTAATTTTATATAAATTTTTCATTTTGTAAAGATTCTAAAGTTTATTTGCACACACATTACTGCTACTGGCTCCAGTTGCTGCTTGGTATCGTGGTGGTGGTGGTGGTGATGATGATGATGATGGTGTTTTTCCATCTCTGAAGTAGCCATGCTAGAGTGTGTATGTTTGTAGAGGGAGTGCGGTGGCCATGCTGCTATGTATGTGTGTTTGAGAAAGTGTATCAGTGCAGCTATCACGATTGTGTGCTTTGTCTCTTCACCTCTCTTTTTACATTTCGGGTGTGTCACACTTATGTCCTAATTTTTTTTTAAATACGTCAGTATTTTGTGTCACGTGACAGCGAGATGTAGAACGGGCAAGCGCTGCATCGCTTGCGTTTTGCTGGTCAGTCTGCTGAGCTCATTCGTGGCTGCTGCTGGTGTGACTGGTGCAAAGGCAGTGGTGGATGCTATGAGGGTATAGCCATAGTCATTGAAAGATGTTTACTGGTCAAGAGAACAACTAACACTGTGTGAGACGCAAGAAGACGTTTAGTGCTGCCGTTGTGCCGTAGCACTCGCAGAACATTCGTCTTATGTAAAAGTTACACTATGATGTCACACACTTGTAATGTTTTAAAGCATTTCCGTAACTTTTCATCTACAGTATAAGCTTTAAGCGTGCAATGTTGTCATAGTACCGTATGTGTTTTTTTGCTGCTGTCCGCATTGTACATTACAAGATGTTCATGTATACATGTTTCAGTTAAATGAATAAGCATTGTATAGTTATCAGAATTCCCGGAAATCAGAAAAAAAATCAAATTTTCCATTTAATTTATTGATTTAAAAAATGTAAAAAATGATTATGTCGTAAGTGTGACTCCATAGTATTTCAAGTATGTAAGTCAAGGAGAATCTTTGTTTTGATTTCTGAACTGCATGTTTCTATTTTGGTTTTTGGTGGCAGTAGTTGTGATGTAGAACCCGTTTTTAACGCCTTGTTTAGTAGCACCCTCTGTAGTAAAAGAATGGTTGTTTGTATGCTCAAACTGACTGAAATACATTTTTTTGTTTATATTTTAAACATTGTATGAATTATGTTTGCATTTATGAGCGCTCCTCTTTTCTTTGAAAGCTCCTGGACGCATTTGGGCACAAATCCAACATCAGTTTGGTGTTTGACTACATGGAGACGGATCTCGAGGTAGGACGACACAATGTGACTAGATATCAGTTGATCCTTCTCGTGTGCTAGGGGATAATCTGCATTTGACTGGTTTGAGCTGCACACTGCCTGTGACCATCACCTAAATCAGTCCCCAAACATTTTTTGTTTCATGTTCATGTTAAGGGGAGGGACTGACAAACCAGGTGACTCTAGTAGGATAAATCATTAGAGGAAAAAAATGCAATAAATTCTCTTCTTTTGCACGTTGGTTGTTTTAGAGATCTGGGAATCTTGCAATCATTGATCATTGTGTCTTTGTTCACTCATTTTGTAGCTTTACATAGATATCATAGTTCTCAAAGATCCTTTTTTCTTTAGCAAAGGGAAGTAAGAATAAGTAGGGGAAGCAAAGCATATGATAAATTTTTCCTGAGTCTTAGTACAAAAGGTCTTAGCCTTTTTCCCACAGACCGTCTTGATTTAAAGTGGAGCTGATGAGAAAAAGCCACAAACATCTTACTCAGAACTATTTTAAATAAATTTAAACAGTCTGATTTTGCATATGATTACAAAAAATTTAAAATTTAAGCTATCACAAGAAGAGCAGATTTTCCAAATTGTTATGCAGCTATTTTCATTAATATACAGTTTTTTTCTATTTATAAGTGTACTTCCGATGAGTAAATAAATGAACATTAAAACAGTTTGAAGTGATAAACTGAAAGATCACAGTGCTGTGATAAAGCAAAGGCAGAGGTGGCATTGTGGGGGTTACAGCGGTAGTCATGGGAAGGTCTCTGTATAGGAAGAAATGCTCGCAAGAAGTGACTGGTAACAATCAAAGGGGTAACATCTGCTGTTGAAGTTATTTTTTGACACGAGAACAACAGAAATGCAAGCAGTTGCATTTCTCTACCCTTGCTGAATAAATTATTGCAACAAATAACTTTTGTTGTTACACATGTAAAATTATTTCACCTTTTTCTGTCGTTTTTGAAAAGAAGATCAAATGCCAATAATGCAAATATTGAATTATTATTATTATTATTATTATTATTATTATTATTATTAATATTAAAATTTAGGGTACAAACGATACCTTTGCAGCTGAAATATTTAAGCTCAGAGTATATCAAACTTTTTTTTTTTTTTTTAAAGGTAAAAGGTTTGAAATTGGGTGGGACCTCTTTTCCCTTCAACCATTTGCTTTCTTTCCACCTTCTGTCTCTGTGTTTTATGCTTTTGATTTTAGGCATAACATTTACGGCTATGAAATGCCAATTATGTTTGCTGGATGNTTTGCTTTCTTTCCACCTTCTGTCTCTGTGTTTTATGCTTTTGATTTTAGGCATAACATTTACGGCTATGAAATGCCAATTATGTTTGCTGGATGAGAATGTGAGACCAAGAAATATAGTCTGTATTTATGCGAACACACTGTGCGTGGATTTCAAAGTTAAACCACGGAGCTGATCACTGTAGAAAATGTCAATGATTTCTCTTTGTTTTTCTACTTTCCTGACAAACAAAATGGCATATGAAATTATAGTTGATTCAGGACTGATTTAATGTCCTTTCTTCAGCTTTACTAGTTTTCAAAGTATTACAAAATCTGTATGGCTTTGTGCTGTTTAAGATAAACTCATGGGCCTCTAGGGCTTGTTGCTAAGTTTCTGTGTCCCATTTCTTGCAGGTGATCATTAAAGATACCAGCATAGTGTTGACTCCAGCTAACATCAAGGCCTATATCTTGATGACGCTACAGGGTCTGGAGTACTTACACCAACACTGGATATTACACAGGGTAAGCCTGGAATGCATGGCTGACCCTGAATCAACAGAGTAAACAGCCTTTCTGACAGGCAGCTCTACATGGTGTCACCATTACTAAGCTCCCAGTTCTTTGGAATCTTTTGTTTCTGTGAATAGAGGTTGTAGATTATTTATCTTCCAGATTCCGTACGTGTTCCAAAACAAATATGTACAAATATAATCGTCACTGGCCAACTATCATTATTTAATAAACCTGTACTATGGTATTCAAGCTGCCAGTTGCCAAATTGTAGATATAACTAGCAATTTATATAAATAAATGAATCGAGAAGTCCCGGCAGAACAAGTGCTATCTGAGCAAAGCCGAAGCGCATTGGACATTTGATTGAAATTTGTACGAATGCAGCTGTACTTCGTAAACTGTATTGTTTTTTCTATTTCATTTCTGTTTCTTTTTTATATATAAGTTTGGCTATTAAATGTTAATTGTTATTAGTACATACAGTACTGTGCAAAAGTGTTAGGCATGCAACTTCAGTGTCTGTTGAGAAGTACAGGTA